>JACEEZ010016852.1:260000-275000 GCA_016584305.1 Chionoecetes opilio
GTTCTCAGCCGAGCGGGGAAAAGCGTTGGTTTCAGCTTCTCACAAATAATCCCAAAGCGTGGCAGAAGACAGAATTATCGGGTGACTGGCGAGCCGCGGCGCTGGCACACGCACGCGGCTTCATGGCAGGTACAAAAAGTAACTATGTCAAATATCGAAAACAAACAATCAAACAAGGAAGATATCAGTTGGATAGTTTTCCAAAGTTAAGGTAAAAAGGTAAGGTAAGGTAAGGTAAGGTAAGGTAAGGTAAGGAGAGGGGGGGGGGCACTGCAGCGGGTGCCTCCTGAGGACAGTAACGGGAAGGACGAGGAGGAAGGCGGCGGCGGTGCGAGCGACAGTGTGGGAAGGAAAGCCGCCTCAAGGAGACCGACTCCCGGCCTACCATCACTACTCGTTACTTCACGCACAAAAAAGTAACCATTCCGTTCCGTGCCGCCTCGCCTTCATAAGACCTAAATGGCTACATACATATGACCATGCACCGAAATTATGCAAGTCTTGAAGTATGGTCGCAACTTTTAAATAACACTTTTTTTGTGTGATATTTACTCATTTTCACCGCGGACATCCAGGCAAGGTCTTTTTGTGAGGTAACTTGGTGTTGTCGACCCACATGGCACGCGTCGCCGCGGTCCTGGGTGCGGCGGGAAGGCGCCGTCACGGTGGGGCGCCGGGCTGGACGAAGAGTACCTCAGCGCCGGCCTTGTGTAACATACTTTTTATGACACTCAGGTGAAATGAAAACACTGAGTGGACTTCCTGGTGCTTGGGACAGGCTAATTGACCTTCCTCCAAGCAGCATCGGCGGCACAAAGGCAGTGGTGTCATGATGCTGCCGGCCGTACCTGGAACTGTCGCCGATCGGAACTCTCGCCGCCGTCTTCGAGTGTTCCAATTCTTGATATTACAGGACCCAATATATACATTTAATCAAGTTTTACCCGTGTTTCTGCATTCAGGGATGAAATACCAGCAATAGTTAGTTAGTTAGCAATCAGTTAGGTTAATTTAGGTGCCAATGTCCAGGTTAGGCTAAAATTTCCACGTCAGCGAGAGTTCTAGGCTGTTGTTTCGGCGAGAATTCCTATCGGTGACAGTTCCATAAACCCTCCCGGCGTGCTGGTGTGGTCGTCTGGTGGCAAAGGCGAGACCGAAGCATCCCGGCGCACAGTAACCTTTACAAGTGAAGGGCTCTGAACAGTGTGTTAGTGAGACACGCACGACCTCTCACGCCGCCTCCCGTGCAATAAATGTATGTTACGGCTCTTGCCAAGACCGAGGTGTCGGACGGAACGCCTGACCACGCCGCGGAACCAGACGTAAAACCACACACACATGTACACACACACACACACACACACACACACACACACACCCACCCACATACACACACACACATGTACACACACACCAAACACATTATTACAAGTCATAATTTTTGTCATATAACTATATGGAATTTAGGTTACGAATTCCCTATATTGCGATATTTTCTTCTTGTTCTTGCTTGTGTGAGGGACGGTCGGGAAGGAGAAAGGGAAGAGGGGAAGAAAGGGGGATGAAGGGAGGAGATGAGGGGGGGGGGGAGAGAAACAGCTGTGAAGCATCAGGAGCGGTGACGAAATTCGGCCCAAACACGGGTCTCCCTCGGTGGTTTTACAGTCCCCTCACCGCACCTTTGTTTGTACACAAGGGCAGCACACACACAACGCAGTGTTTGGAACCCAGTACTTACAGGGCAATGATTCACGCTACGACCAGCGTCGCGAACGTGTTGCGAAGGGAACAGACACAGCATGTTAACCGTACAAGTGAGTGGAGGATTTTGACCATGTGATTACGACACGAGTACACAAGATGGTGTTGGTTTTCTTCCATACTCAAGTTTATGAAACCTTAAGGTACAAACACCTTGCTCTACACTATTTGCGAAATACTTCCAATTTTTGCAGGAAAGGACCTCCAAATTTTTTTTTCGGCCGACACTTCTCCATGTCTCCCATCTTTTGTCTTGTGTAAGTAATTAACATTGCAATGAAAATCGTAACATTTCATTATACAAACCTTTGTGTTAACAGTATTATTCGCGTAGAACACAGCCTCAAGTCTCCCTTGATGGTGTATCAACATCCCGAGCGGCCTGAACACCCTCTGGTGGACGAAGAATCAACACCAAGGGATGAAGTGACCACCAGGGCAGACAGCGGGCACGTGTTTCCACCCAGCAAGTGGTGCCCGAGGCCCGTGGCGAGGCGTGGTCTGGGTGGAGGAGGGAGTGAGGCTGAGGGTGGAGGGGGGGGGGGCAGGATTCCTTGTCTGATGGAGGTAGCCGCCGCAGCCACGCAGGTGAAGGTCACAGCCTGAAGCTGACCGCAGGTAACGGCGACCAACAGTCGGGACAACCGATCACAGCATCAGCTGCGCCTGGCAACGCCGATGTCACAGGCAGTAACCCTTGAGTCCCCACGTGGATCTCTCTTAATCTTTAACACTCATTGCATGAATTTGCAAATAGCCAACGTTTGCTTGAATGACAACAAAAGAACAAAATTTTCTTGCATGAACTTGACCAAAAGCAAGGGTCAGGCGGTGCCCAGGCTGCCTGATTCACAAACTGACACAAGGCCATGCAGGTTTAAGAAGACGCCGCAGCGGGTTTTTGTCCCGTCCTATAATCACCACAGTCTCCTTGCATGAAGCACGACTGTTCCCACACACTGCAAAGGTTGCTTCTCCCAGGAGGATCACAGGCCCAGGCAGCAAGCGGAGGGAGAAATGGATTGAGGAAGAAAAAAGCTGTGTTATCAGGACACGTCATGTCTTGGACACGTCTGACGCAGAATCCCGCCAAGACGTCTTGCTGTTCGTAAGTTTATAATTTACACGACACTCTTGGAAGCTTCCGTGTTGTCTTGTTCCAGCGTGGTACGCGCGGTAACGGTGGTGCAGCGGAGCGGCGAGGTGTTGCACAACACCGCCACACAACCTTGCCGCGGCCACCACACCAGGTCATCCCCAGCACAACACTGATACCTCGACACTGTTTGCCACGTCTTGAAGCTGATCATTCTGTGAAGGCAGACCATAATAAAGTAAGGCGTGAGGAAGAAGACACACAAGTATTAATCTGATTGTTATCAGAACAGGTAGTTGCTCAAACACCTCAAAAACTTAACATTCATCACTGACATTTGTCCTGGGATGAATTTACAAAGAACAACAACAATCTTGACGTTGGGCCAAAGCCTCTCACTTTCATCCTGTGCGCGCGCGTGTGGGCGTCCTTGGCAGTAGGCCAGGCGGGAAGACTTCTCGTCGCGACTCCTCTTATTTTCGTTTACGATGCTGATGTGGCAGGAGTAACGGAACCATTCATGTCGCCCGACGCCCACACACTTACAGGACAAAAGAATAACTAATGCCTGGTCAGGTTCTGGAGCTCGCCAGGCCCCCGGCACACCTGCGGCAAGGTCTCGGCACCGTGGCGGCGTCGGTGGTCATGTCGCGCCCTTGGAGGCAGCGGTGCACAGCCAGCACGCCGCGGTTCGGGACCCGTTCATGTGCACCGACACGATGCCGCGCTGGGGATCCTTCACCCGAGCATCCCTGCGGCACCCTCGGCTTATGCGATCTGAGAGTCGTGTGTGAAGTTAACAAACACACATGTGTTCCTGTAAGACGTAGTCCCCTGGGGGAGGGACAGATAAGGGCATGCGTATCCTCACACCACCTGGCGTGCCTGAAGTCTTAGAAGGAGCGGAGTGGAAGGCAGGGAGCAATAGATGGAAGAGAGGTGGCGGCAGGCATTCTCTGAGAGCACTGCACGACCCATGGGTTCTGCCTTACACTGCCATGTCAAAGACACCACAGGATGATTCGAACCTCTGAGAATTTGGAAGGAATATATTACCTAATATCGAAGACAACAGTACAGCTATATAGAGGGTTACATTATGTGTGGCAAGAGAATGTCACCACTACCATCTCACGAGACTGAGGATGCTACACACTTATTGGCTTCAACACATTCCAAGCTTGGCATTCCGTGCTATTAATAGTCACTCAGAGTGCTTTCCAGTCACGCCCTCCCTCCAGGGGTCCGCCCACCCTCACCAGCAGTACAATAACATCGCTGAGGCGTCACCTTAGGGCACGGCGCCTTGTCTCTAGTGGTGTCATGGGGGGAACAATACCTGGGCCATGGGGATCACCGCTGCTGTGGGGCTGCCACAGACTACCAGCCGGCGACGCTCACTTTCATTTGGTCACTCGTGATAATCTTGTTCAATATATAACAAAAACACTTAAGGTGACAAATATCACCATCTCTGTCACTTCAAATGTTCATGTTTATGAAGCAGACACTGTTATTCACTGATCACTGGGCAGATTCACAGAGGGACGTCTTACAGGTACGCTGCGTGCCCTCATCCACCTGCATCACCGCGAGCACAGAGAGAGAGCGCTGGCGTGGGGGTAAAGCTCCCAACCCACATGCCGCGCGCGACGGGAGGAGACTGGCGGCCCGTCGCTGGTGCCACTCTCACGTCCCGACCCTCCCGCCCAACCTGCTGCGACTAGTGAAAAGTCGCCAATTATATCAATAGAATCGTGGGCGTGATACGCCTGGCGTTGGGGCGGCCGTAAGCTTCACCGAGACTATGAGCCACCGTGCCCACGCCACGTCGGTATTGAGGCGAGGGACGCGTGCGTGCCAGTCCGCTATACATGATGGGCTGCGCGATAACCTGGTGCACAGTGACAGGCTGAGGTTTTCATGGAAGGAGGCACAGGCGTAGCCTCACACTGTGCTGACCAGGCTGTCCACTCACTGTGCTCGGCAACTTGTTAAAATCTGATCTTTGGTCAATTTTTGAAGGGTCATGCATTCAGGCGATGAGGTGCGTATATGTTCGTCTTGATTGAACTCGTGGATTCCACGATGCTCTTTATCTTGGCGATTCACGCTATTAGAGTAACGCGACATGAGGCTGCCTCCACGTCACCTCATTTCTGATAAGCCTAAATATAACACATTTTTACGTTATCAGTTACGCCCAGAGATAGGGATGAGGTATCAGACTGCGCCAAACTACTGTTGTGAGGGTGGCGGTGGGGAGGCGGAGAGTGCGTCGCCATGCACACGCTGATCACCTCACCCGCGGCCCAGACATTCATGCAGAGCGAACACTCTAATGATATCCCGTCCTGGCGATGCCGAGACAGCACTGAGACACCCCAGGCCGCTGCGTTGATCCTCAAATCAATTTAGTTTTCGTTAAGAAGCAAAATTGGAATAACTCGTCAAAACGTAAACTGTTTAATGAAGTTTGGAGCCAGTAATTACCCTGTGGCGCACGGGGGAAGGCCATCGCTCGCCTCATCTACATCAACGAGGGCCGTGGCAGAACACCCAAGGATTCCAAGCCTTGCATCAGCCTGGACTTGTTTCGCCCACAAACAATGGTGAAAAACAATGGTAAAACTTGGGTCAATAAAAAAAAAAGTTGTTTCGCAAGATGCCTAGTGAACCGTCGGGGAGCGACTGACCCGCACTGTGTGTTTAGGTGTGAGCGGTGTCGACGCCTTGTCAGTCAGTCTGTTCCCAACCTTATAAGTCATTTTGCGGCTTTGTTTCCTCCTCCCTATATAGCTACACGCCTCTTGTCCTTCACGCCGCCGCTGCAACCTCCTCGTGTAGGGCGTGCAGGTCTATAGACACGCCACTAACACTGTTTGCCCCGACACGCTGCCGCGGCCGCACACTTCACCTTCATTGATGGGCGGCTGGCGGCCCATCACACGGCACACACCCGAGGCTCATCTTGGCAATGATGGATAAAGTGGAGGCAGTCACTTCACATGCAACATGGTAAAAGCGACACTCCTGGTAGCATGAAGGAATACAAGGATGAGACAGGACGTACCGAGGGAAGTGAACCGAAGCCTATAGCCCAGATTGTAACTGCGATTAATAACTGTTTGAATAGAAAATTAAAAGCCCCAACATCTACCGTAACAAAACAAAGACTATGTTCACGACTACCGAGATTTCGTGTCTCACCTACAAATATATGTTTATGAACCGATCTCTTCACCGCCCGGCCATTCCCTCGCCATCACAACGACTCCCTCACGCCGCCGCCTCCCCGATGCCCGGAGGATTGTGAACACAAGGAGAAATATGAGGAGATAACCATTAGAGAAATAGTATACAGGGGGTGATAGATAAAGATGGAATAAGGTATCCCCGCCGCCTTGAGCTCGTCTCTTATACATACATACAACTTTAACGCTTCTTAGAAAGTTGCAAATTAAATGATCAGATCAATTATAATGTCGTCCTGAGCATTCAGTGCAACACAACGAATGAATTCTGACATAAGCACGAGGTTATGATTGGAATACTTATTTTGTTTGAGCCTTTACGAGGCAATCAGGAAATATATGCCAGTTCATGAAATAGAGCAATTGTTTTTGTTGAAACAATTCCTTTGGCGCGTCATGGTGCGTGGCGGCACAGGCGCGTGAAGAGTCGTGCGGGACAGCAGGGCGGCGGTACCCCGAGACAGCCACCGACCTCCTCGCCTTTACCCGCGCTCTCCTGGCCGATCCACAGGGTGTCCAATGTGCACATGTCAAGCATGTTGGTAATAACAGGAAATTTGAGTACCAATTTTGATCTAATATGGCGCCAACTAAACATGGCAGTAGGATATAGCGTGGGCAAACAACGGGCTGAGCCGCGGGCGGTGTATTTGGCACTGATCACTGTGGGTGGCGAGCGGCAGGAGTGGCACGGCGGTGCCTGATCACTTGGCGGCTTAACCAACGGCGGTCAAAACACATCACATCAACAACGACCTCACACACTGACATACTAGCGTCACAGTGCCTCGGATTCCCCATCGAGACAGCTCAGCATCCTTCGTGCGAGGCGGAAGGCGACTGCTAAGGGAAGCGGCGGGACAAAGCCTTACCTTCACGGGCGGCGCTCTCCACACTCCTGTTGTGACAGCCTTCGGCGGCAGTGACGAGAGTCCACCAACGGAGCCTGCTTTCACTGTTGACTAGGATATACAACTGCTCAGGAGAACGTGCATCTCAGGATGCATCACTCCAGTATCACAGCGTAAAGACTAGATGAAGGCCTGCACTTCCGTAACAATTCTTGGATGGCGAGCTGCAAGGCCAGGGAAGTGTGGCGTGCGCGGTGCAGCGTGGTGAGTGGCGGCTGAGTGGGGCGCGCGGGGAGGTGGTGTTGATGGCTGCGTGCGATGCGGTACACTGTCCCTTGCCTCCCTTCCTCAAAACTTCTTGGGTCCCATTTGCCGCGAGGTTAACCGCACCAGCTTCAGATAGGATTTCCCAGTGCCGTGCGTGAGGCTGCCTAGCGCCGCCCACTCTGACGCAGCCACGCAGGGCTGTGACGTAGTGGGGGGACGCCGCGGCTCCACCAATGCCCACAGCTTGGCTCGACCTATTGCCCAGGACACATGTGGTCATTCTCTCCTGACTGGTTCCCTGTGCACAAGAATGCACACATTATGAATAAGGGCTTGTTGTGAGTACCTTTTCCAGGTGTCTTTAGTCTGCGTTAAGCGATGGTGCAGCCAAACATAAGCGGGAGCCGCGCCAGGCTTCCCCAGTTAGTTTTTCCTAATGGGGAGTTACCGCGATGCTTGGGTGTTTCCTGCTCGTTGCGCCTCACGGAGACCTGCCGCCAGGGAATCATCTCGTGCGGGAAGCAAATCACCTGAGTCGGTGCTGCATTAGTGTGCATGATAGTTAAGTATTAGTGCAGGAGAATGACAAGCCCTTCATTCACGGCTATCTACTTAATTAATAGTACAGTTTCGCGCAATAGTCAACGCAGCCAATATAATATGTGTTTGGATGAATGGTTGGCAGGTGCTCCTGCTGGTCTACTCCTGGTGGTGATGGTGGTGGTGGTGATGCTTTCCGTGACACTGCGCGACGAGGGTGTCTGGAGGTAAACACAGCTGGTCACCCTTCTGGCGGGACCCACAGGGAAAGGATAAACTGGATAATTCCTCTTCCTTTTCTTTGTGCAGGTAGGCAGGTAAGGCTCAGGTGAAGAAGGTGAAGAAAACAGCCTTTATGTCGCAAGGGGAGGAGGGATGGAGGCAAGGGAGAGGGATTGAGGCAAGGGAGGAGAAGGGAGAGGGATGGAGGCAAGGGAGGAATAGGGAGAGGGATGGAGGCAAGGGAGAGGGATTGAGGCAAGGGAGGAAAAGGGAGAGGGATGGAGGCAAGGGAGGAAAAGGGAGAGGGATGGAGGCAAGGGAGAGGGATTGAGGCAAGGGAGGAAAAGGGAGAGGGATGGAGGCAAGGGAGGAAAAGGGAGAGGGATGAAGGCAAGGGAGGAAAAGGGAGAGGGATGGAGGCAAGGGACAAAGAAGGAAGAAAATGGAGAGGGTACAGGGATGGAAATATCGGGAAAGGTATAATTGGTGAAGAGTGTAGCAAATGGGCTTAGGCACGGTCAAAAGCAGGATTATAACGACGGGGCACCTTGGAAATGGAAGAGGCAAGCTGCTTATACTTAGGGGTAAGTCTGGTATCAAGGGCTTTGAGAATGGGAAGGGAGATAATAGCCTTCGAATGGAAAATTGGAAACGTAAGCATCTAAAGAAAAGAAAAGAGAAAAGAATCGTCTACACTAAGCAAGTTATTTGAGAACACATAAAAAAGGGGTAAAACTATTAAATATCTAAAGCCACGTTGCTGGTCAGGGAGATAGAAGCCTTCGAATGGAAACATAAGCATCGAAAAAACAAGAAAAAAGAAAAAAAGACTAGCCTATACACAAAGCAAGATATTTTGAGAACACGTAAAAAAGGGTAAAATTGTGAGATACTTAAAGGCCATGGTTGCTGGATGGGACTTCACGAAACTAATAGGCGGCGGCAGGAAGGAGCAGATTACCAGAGCAGTGACTAATAAGGCGATGAGGTTCACGTCTGAGGTGGCCAGTCCCGGGGATCTCCCGAAGACTCGATCACCGACCCTGCCAGCCTCCTTCTCCTACTCCCCCTCCTCCTCCTCCTTCTCCTCCTCCTCTCCTCCTCCTCCTCCTCCTCCTCCTCTTCCTCTTTCTACTCCTCCTCTTTCCACCTGGCCTACTGGATAACAGACCAAAACTTCCTACTTTTCCTCTTGTTCCTCCTCTTCCTCCCCCTCCTCCTCCCCCTCCTCCTCCCCCTCCTCCTCCTCCTCCTGTTCTCTCCTCCTCTTTCCATCTGGCCTACTGGATAACCGACCAAAGCCTCCTACTCTTCTTCCTCCTCCCCGTCCTTTTCCCATTCTCCTCATCCTTGACCCAATTCCTCAATCTAATCTTATTCCTATCCTTTCTTATCCTATACGCTCCTCTACTCTCATCTCATATCACCTCTCCACTCCTCTATTTATCTCTTTCTCTAAGCCAATCGTATCCCTATTGTATCCATTCTTCCACTACGAGTCCCATGTTCTCCCCTCCCCTCCTCTTCTTTTATGCTCCCACCGCCACCTCCCCTCGGCCAGACTTTCCTACTCCTCCCAGAATACCTTTGACACATGGGGCGGAAATGCCTTACGGTGCAGGGAATACAAAATAAGCGAGATGTGAGGTAGTGTGTTTATAAAGTGAAGGTGAGAGAAGGTAGAGAGGGAAGTGTGAGTGGAGGTCAATATGATAAAGATGATGTGTGTGTAAATGAGTGGATTTAGTGGATGCGAGTAAACGAATGAGTGAGGGAGTGAGTGAGTGAGTGGACTATACAAAGGACATGAAGAGATAATGGGAATATAAATTAGTGAGTATGATGGAGAGAGAGAGAGAGAGAGAGAGAGAGAGAGAGAGAGAGAGAGAGAGAGAGAGAGAGAGAGAGAGAGAGAGAGAGAGAGAGAGAGAGAGAGAGAGAGAGAGAGAGAGAGAGAGAGAGAGAGAGAGAGAGAGAGAGAGAGAGAGAGAGAGAGAGAGAGAGAGAGAGAGAGAGAGAGAGAGAGAGAGAGAGAGAGAGAGAGAGAGAGAGTGTGTGTGTGTGTGTGTGTGTGTTAAGAGTGAAATACTAAAACAAAGAGATAGGAAAACCCAAATCCCACAACACTAATATGGATAATCCCGGTTATGGATCACGGCATAACTGTTATCCTTCAGTCACACAAGATCCTATGACGGTGCAATGTCAGGCTACAGCGAAAGCAAACCAAATAATAGACATGACTTCACAGAAATACGTTTTGACTTCCTATATTTGAAGGTCTCAGAAGATTTTAAGAAACTTAAGGATGTGTGAAACGGAGAAGGAAAAAACAACTTATTACGACATTGTGAGACTTACGACATATGATTAGGAAAGTAAACGTTTGAGGATAGAAACTTGAGCCATCAGTAAAGTCGAACTATTCTTTAACTTTTCTTGCATTTTTGGCCAAGCGAGAACTTTTTTTTCCATCACTTAGAACTTAATATATATTTATCAAAGGTTATTGTATACATGCATATTAACACCAAAGGAAAGTACTGAAGTGTATAATCCATAAAAGTAACGCAGGTAAGAACGAGACTAGGGGAATTTTTTCGAATATTTCAGGAAACTTTCATATTTAAGTAGGACACCTGGCAGAGGGTGGTGGTGGTGGTGGTGGTGGTGGTGGTGGTGGTGGTGGTGAGGGTGGTGGTGGTGGTGGTGGTGGTGGTGGGGTGTGGTGGGGGTGGTGGTGGTGGTGAGGGTAGTGGTGGTGGTGGTGAGGTAGTGGTGGTGGTGGTGAGGTAGTGGTGGTGGTGGTGAGGTAGTGGTGGTGGTGGTGAGGTAGTGGTGGTGGTGGTGAGGTAGTGGTGGTGGTGGTGAGGTAGTGGTGGTGAGGTAGTGGTGGTGGTGGTGAGGTAGTGGTGGTGGTGCTGGTGGTGTTGATGGTGGTGGTGGTGATGGTGGTGGTGGTAAGGGTAGTGGTGGTGGTGGTGAGGTGGTGGTGGTGGTGAGGGTAGTGGTGGTGAGGGTAGTGGTGGTGGTGGTGGTGGTGGTGGTGAGGGTAGTGGTGGTGGTGGTGGTGGTGGTGGTGAGGGTAGTAAGGGTAGTGGTGGTGGTGGTGGTGCTGGTGAGGGTAGTGGTAGTGGTGGTGGGGGTGGTGGTGAGGGTAGTGGTGGTGGTGGTGGTGGTGGTGGTGCTGGTGAGGGTAGTGGTAGTGGTGGTGGTGGGGGTGGTGGTGAGGTAGTGGTGGTGGTGGTGGTGGTGGTGCTGGTGAGGGTAGTGGTAGTGGTGGTGGTGGTGGTGCTGGTGAGGGTAGTGGTAGTGGTGGTGGTGGTGGTGCTGGTGAGGGTAGTAAGGGTAGTGGTGGTGGTGGTGGTGCTGGTGAGGGTAGTGGTAGTGGTGGTGGTGGGGGTGGTGGTGAGGTAGTGGTGGTGGTGCTGGTGGTGTTTGGTGGTGGTGAGGTAGTGGTGGTGGTGGTGAGGGTAGTGAGGGTAGTGGTGGTGGTGGTGGTGGTGGTGGTGGTGATGGTGGTGGTGGTGAGGGTAGTGGTAGTGGTGGTGGTGGTGGTGGTGGTAGGTAGTGGTGGTGGTGGTGCTGGTGAGGGTAGTGGTAGTGGTGGTGGTGGTGGTGGTGAGGTAGTGGTGGTGGTGGTGGTGGTGGTGGTGGTGAGGTAGTGGTGGTGGTGGTGGTGGTGGTGGTGAGGTAGTGGTAGTGGTGGTGGTGGTGAGGTATGTGGTGGTGGTGGTGGTGGTGGTGGTGGTGAGGGTGGTGGTAGTGGTGGTGGTGGTGGTGGTGAGGTAGTGGTGGTGGGTGGCCTAAACCTGTCTTTTCCACGGTCCACTTCATCTCTTTTTCTCTGCCTTTCTCTATCATTTGTTTCCTATTATTATACCATCTCTTATATTTTTCCTAATTACAGTATCCACCTGCACTTATTTGGGTATAATTTCGGTATTGGGCACTAAAAACTAACAAATTTAACTTACACCAACGTGTAGATTTTTTCATCCTGCGTACTTTGAATCCCAATTTTCCATGACGCAAGAGAATAATTATGGCGATACATACACTACCGAAAATTTACCGTTATTTCAGCCAGAAAGAGTTAAGTTGGTTTAAATCAGATTAGGTTTGGTAGGTTAGAGGTGGAGTTTGCTTTAGTAACAGATGATATCAAGGAAAACAGAAGCAGTTTACGTGGGCGGTCCGGGAGGGGCGGAGCGGGCAACCTCCCCTCCCTCGCCCCAACTATAGACAAACATTGATTTCCGATAGAAGTGAGTGCCAGATTAATTCAAAGCACATCAAAACTATTCAGGAAAACAAAGTTGCGGCCTCGAAATCAGTGGTGCCCAATAACGAAAATTTACTCTTTCTTGTAGGTCCTCCGCCTCCTGATTCCACTTCTTTTAGCTCTAGACACTAATACATCTTGAAAGCATTAATTATTCTCTTCTGTATATCTATCTATCTTTCTATCTATCGTGGTCTACAAGTATCATATTTTTTTTTTTACCGCGAACACTTCATTCTAGACCAGACAAACTAAAAACCGCCTAAGAATGCATATTTTAGACATTCATTATTCCTCTTCTTACTCACACTACATAATCATAACTCTTTTCAGCTCCCCTTATAAGCTTTCTATGTACAAGTATTCTATTTTTAACCGCGTACACTTCATTCTAGACCAGACTAAATAAAAACGACCTGAGATTAATATATACTGTCGCATCGAAATGACCACAATTTTTTCTATAACACACACGTATTTCCTTCTTCATCATTTTGACTCAATAAAAAGACAAAGCTTCCAGTGCATAATAACAGGTTTATCCATGCTTACTACGTGACTTCAAGGTTAATTTTAACATCCAACCCTTGCTTAAATGTCACGCCGTCTGGCCAACCTGCCAAGTGGGAAAACGCTCCGGTATTCTGCACCGGAAAAACCCAGAGTCTAGGTTTTTTGGCCACGGGCTGAGGGAGGGAACCGTTGACTGACCGCTGGCCCCCCCTTACTCTCCTTACTCCTTACTCCTTACTCTCCTTACTCTTACTCCTTACTCTCCTTACTCTCCTTACTCTCCCACTCCTTCCTCCTTACTTCTTACTCTCTTTACTCCTTATTTCTTACTTTCTTTATTCCTCACTCCTTACTTTTCTTACTCCTCCTTCCACTCCTTATTATCCTTACTCCTTCCACTCCTTATTATCCTTACTCCTTCCACTCCTTCCACCTACTCCACCTCTTCAATTCCTTCATTTAATTTTTTCCACCTTTTTCATGATAACATTTTAGTCAAGCATCATCCTTACCGTTATCATCATCATCATTTTTTCCACCTTTTTCGTCTACCATGATAACATTTTAGTCAAGCATCATTATTACCGTTATCATCATCATCATTTTTTCCACCTTTTTCGTCTACCATGATAACATTTTAGTCAAGCATCATTATTACCGTTATCATCATCATCATTTTTTCCACCTTTTTCGTCTACCATGATGAAATTCAAGTCAAGCATCATCACTACCGTTACCATTATTATTTCATCGTATTATTATTACTTTATTCCATTGTTCTCCAGTCAAGATTTTTTACAAAATAAATTTATCTTCCGTGTAGTTTTTTTTTGCAGCGTCTATTTTTGAATACATGGCCATTTTTTTTCTTCTCCTACTACCGTTATTTTCATCCGACCATTTCTTTGATAAACTTCAGATTAACATGGCCATTTTTTTTTCTCCTACGACCGTTATTTTCATCCGAACCTTGCTTTCATAAACTTCAGATTAACACCTACGATAGAAATAAATGCAATCACACGCAAATAAACATCTAATTAACGCTTTCTAACATTAACACATGTCTAGATTTCCATTTTTCTAATTTCCAACACCCGTGACATCATCAGAAAGGAATGTTAACAGCTATATTACTCGTTGCCTTTCTCCTGCACCTGTCTATCCCCCCCCCCCCCCCCCCCCCGGAGGAACAGCCAACCGTAACCACCGGGCAGGTACCTCGTCCACTGGTGACGTCACAGGGGCAAGGGAAAAGTTAATTCCTTTGACCTCATCTGACCTTCTTTCAAATCTTTCCCACCACACGACACGCTCTCCCCTATACTTGCCTCTAAATTCTTTCCTGTTTTGTCTTCCTTGAGTTTTTCATTTTTCTCTTGCTTTGTTTTATTTACTCTGCTATCTCTTGTAATTATCAACTATTTTTCTATCTTTTATCTTATTTTTATTGTTATCTTTATTTATTATAAACTATTCTTCTCTCGTTTATCTTATTTCCATTGTTATCTTTATTTATCATCAACAATTTTTTATCTCTCGTATCTTATTTCCATTGTTATCTTTATTTATCATCAACAATTTTTTATCTCTCGTATCTTATTTCCATTGTTATCTTTATTTATCATCAACAATTTTTTATCTCTCGTATCTAATTTCCATTGTTATCATTTGTTACCATCAACTCTTCTTCTCTTTTATCTTAGTTGCATTGTTATCTTTATCGATCATCAATTATAATTCTTCTCTCTCTTATCTTATTTCCATTGCTAACTATCTCAATCATTAACAATTTTTTTATCAACTATCACAATTTTCATCTGCCATCCCCTCTCTACTTCTCTTTCTGCTTTCTATATTTTTTGCTTTGCTTCCCCCCCCCCAACTTTCTTGCTTCCACTTTTCTAATCTTCACATTAATCCTACATTTATTTTCTCTTGCTTCATATATTGGTTCACTCTCATAACTCTTCCTCTAATCTATACCTTGGCTTCTGTTTTACCTCTCATTCTTATTCTGTTTTCTTTTCTGTTCTACATTCTATTTCCTACTTTGTTTTTTCTCCTCTTTCTTATTTTCCTATTACTTGTATCGCCTCTATTTTTTTTTTGCTTCTCACTTCCTTCATAAAAACTCTTTCTCTCTCTGTTTGTCTCTCTGTTTGTCTCTCTGTTTGTCTATCTGTCTGTCTGCCTGTGTCTCTCTCTGTC
>JACEEZ010016852.1:277500-322500 GCA_016584305.1 Chionoecetes opilio
GTGTGTGTGTGTGTGCGTGTGCGTGTGTGTGTGTGTGTGTGTGTGTGTGCGTGTGCGTGTGCGTGTGGTGTGTGTGTGTGTGTGTGTGTGTGTGTGTGTGTGTGTGTGTGTGTCCCATGCAACCGGGTGACAAGTAAGGGGCAGTGAGGGGGAGGAAGCAGATCGGCGAGGCGGGGGATTCTCGACTTGCAAAGGAAATTCCATTGAAATCAGGTAAATTAGAGCTTCAACGTTTCCATCAAGAGTAGTAATGTATCTGGAGACGCATTATTATAAACATCCTGTATCAGTGATGGAAGCAAGTGTTACCTAAGACGAAAAGGCCCACAGTTTTTTTTCGGTAGCGCTTACCAAAATATCGAGGCGTGGCGAGTGGAGAAGCTTCGAATGTCCCGACAGCTGAGCGAGGACTGAGAGCGACAGACTTGGAATCTCATATTTTGTAGGCAGGTGTGACCCTTATCAGATTTAACCTTCACGTTATCCTCACGTTCCGTTGCTCACGCGTCATTACCCTTCACCCTTCCCTGGACCTCTCTTCCTATTCCCCAGGGCTCCAGCAGGTTTGTTTTGCCGCGACGAGCATTCACTACAGTAATTAATTTTGAAGGGCATGAGGAGGCGCGCTTCACCTACCCGGCAAAGACACTCTGCTTATTATGTATGTTGTATATTTTTGTTACGTATTATGTATAGTATTATAATATTATGTCATGTAAACAACAGCAAGTCGGACCGCCCGGCAACTTTTATTCTTTTTCTATATTTATATATTTCAAAACTTTGTATCCTTGCTCCCCCCCCCACCTCTTTGTAATTTCCCCCCAACTTTCTAAAAAATAAACTTGAAAACTTGAAACTCAGCTCCCCGCAGCTCTTTGGGTGGGTGATTCGAGACGCATTCTGTCTCTGCTATATGACCACCTTCGCCTCCAAAACAGGTTCTCTATGCTAGGCGCACACCAGGTGACACCAGTGACAGGACCGCATTTACCAGCCTCTGCCTCACCGCCGTCCTTGTATATAGGCAGCACTGACCCCCTCCTAACGCCAGCACGCACACCACCGCTGCAACAATGTGGGTCGCGATTGTATCAGGAAGGTAACTTACACGATGCTTTCTTGTGGTTCTTATTTTAGTTCCCCTCCTTGACAGGTTTATGGAGGTGAACTTCAAGACCTGATTTTCCCGGGAACTGCACAGTGATCGCCGCTCTGCTGCCGCGGCAGGAATTTCCAGATGGCTTTGCCTGGGGCCGCACCGACCCGACCCGCTCACGCCCCAAGAAAGTTTACTGTTTTTCCTCCAGAAGGCAGAGGCTGAGGCATCGGACCACGACACGGCCAACGTCTTTGCTGGCCACTAACAATGTTGAAAAAGGGAAGCTGTGATTGTCTACACTATTTCTGTTCACTGAATTCACAGACTCACTTGAAATCCCCCCCCCCCCCCCCCCCCCCTGGAACTACCTTGTATAGGTCTCGCGGTCTCTTGTAGTTTCCTTATTTTTTTATGTTCTTCTTATGTTCTTATGAAACTCTGTGATGTGATGAAGTGGCAAAACAGGAACAAGAGAGGTAGGGCGGGCTTGCAGGGCTCGGCGGGTGCTGTGGTGTACCTGTGCTCGGGTCACAGGCCTCGCGGCAGTCGTGACGGAGAAGACGCGATAACGTGACCAAGTTTTTGCCGTGGGTGCTTGTCGCTGATCCCGCAGTGATTGCCGCGCCAGGCTTCCGAGGCGGGCGGCCATTCACCACGACCCGTTACCAGTGCCTAAACACCTGTGACTCAGATTTTGTGCCCTTTCAACAGTCTAAATGGCACCAGGTTTTGACGGCCACCATTACTCCTGTGTTTCTCGCCTGTGTGTAGAAGTTTCCTCCATCACGTCATCGTCCCAACATGGCGCCGGTCACGCAGGGAATACACCCAATACCGCCTCAGTATCGACCAACAGCTATAGAGACGAAGTGGATATTGGTGACTTCTGGTTGACGTCACCAGGCCACTCTTAGGTCTTGGTGGCTGGAGGAATGGGCGCGCCTCGCTGCTCCAAAGCCAAGCTGTCGCCCATCCTCACACTGGTGCTGTTACCCATGGATTGGTTAGGCGGTGAAAATACTGGTTGGCCTTTCGATCAGTCCCCCAACACCTCTCTCCCTCCCTCCTTCAGGCAATCAATCTGGTTTAATCATGCTTAATAATATGAAGTGAAAGTGAGACGAAGAATTGCTGGATGGATCTATCCTCTAGATCTGGATGATCTACTATATAGGAAGGCAGATAATAGGCACCGGGAACAAGACATGATATCAAGAACTGTCTGGATGAGATAGAGGCGTCAGAGCACTTAGTAATACAGAGAGTGGCCATGAAAATGATTCCAGTTAAAACAGAGATGCTACATGAAAGCAGTCTGAAAAAAAACCTCATCTTGTCTTCGCGTGTGAGACTGAAAATAATTAAGTTTGAGGAAATAAAAGACTGAGAGGAGAGGCTGTTGAGGAATGAAATAATAAGAGAAATAAACAAACAAGCAGGGAAGACGAAATGTTGCAAGGGATCTGAGACGGAGGTTGTGCGCGGAAACTTGTCCGTGAGTGTAAAACAATGAAAATGGGTTTACTTCACTTCTTGTATTGTGCAACTTGGTAAAACAGGGAATGTGCTCCAATAAATTAATCTGCTTTACTGTATCTATTACATGCTGATGGCCAAATTGCTTTCATCTGATTTATGGCTAATAGAAACACTGGAGCTTTACCATGTCCCGCAGCGCAATGTTACTCAAATAACACGTCCAGGTTTCAGATGAAGATATATATTTTTTTACGTTTAAACCTATAGCGCCTGTAGGATTTTTTTTACGTTTAAGCCTATAGCGCCTGTAGGATTTTTTGTACGTTTAAGCCTATAGCGCCTGTAGGATTTTTTTTACGTTTAAGCCTATAGCGCCTATAGGATTTTTTTTACGTTAAAGCCTATGGCGCCTGTAGGATTTTTTTTACGTTTAAGCCTATAGCGCCTGTAGGATTTTTTTTATGTTAAAGCCTATAGCGCCTGTAGGATTTTTTTTACGTCTAAGCCTATAGCGCCTGTAGGATTTTTTGTACGTTAAAGCCTATAGCGCCTGTAGGATTTTTTTTACGTTGAAGCCAATAGCGCCTGTAGGATTATTTTGTTTCGCTCGAAATTGTACAAGTTCAACAAGCAGGATCCTGGCCACGGAGAGCCTAGGGTGGAGACAAGACTTTAAACGTGACCTTACCGCACCCTGAAGACGTTATGCAACCCTCCTATTCCTGGTCACGCTGGTAACGCAACCCTTTCCTCACACGGACACCTGGCTCCCCACTCACCTGTCCCGCCTATAGGGAAGCGCGCCACATCCTTATACCTCCAACCACAACAACAACCAATCACAGTGCTTACCTGGAAAGAGGAGAAAGAGATCATTAGCATCATTATTATGTGTTTGTTTGTTTACTCTACCAAAAGTAAAATAAGAGAGAAATAGATAAAATATGAAAAAATAAAAGAGTAAGAGATTATTAGTATCATTAGTATGTGTTTGTTTGTTTACTCTACCAAAAGTAAAAAAGAGAAAGAGTAAAAAAAGAAAAAAAGGAGAAAAAGGTTATTCGTATCATTAGTATGTGTTCGTTTCTTTACTCTACCCAAAGAAAAAGAAAGAAAGAAATGAAAGAAAAGATGAGACAAGAGATTATTAGTATCATTAGTATGTGTTCGTTTGTTTACTCTACCCAAAAAAAAAAAAAAAGAGAAATAGATACAAAAATTGAAGAGTAAGAGATTATTAGTATCATTAGCATGTGTTCGTTTGTCGACTCTCACCAAAAAAAAAAAAAAAAATAGGCGAAAAGAGATGAATAGTATTATTAGTATCTATGTGTTCGTGACTTTATGCTACCAACAATACAGACATTGCAATCAAACACCTACACAAAACAGTAAACACTTATTTGACTCTTTTCCAACAGTTATTACAATTAAACACTACAAAACTCAAACACTACAAAACATTAATTTTACTCTGCCAAAAATACAGACATTACAATCAACACCTCCACTCTCTCTCTCTCTCTCTCTCTCTCTCTCTCTCTCTCTCTCTCTCTCTCTCTCTCTCTCTCTCTCTCTCTCTCTCTCTCTCTCTCTCTCTCTCTCTCTCTCTCTCTCTCTCTCTCTCTCTCTCTCTCTCTCTCTCTCTCTCTCTCTCTCTCTCTAATTGCCAGAAGACATCTCATCCTCGCCCGCCCATCTTGCCTATAATTCCCAAGAAGGTTGTATAGAAGCCTCCTTGATATTTTCAGACACAGAGGTGGGGGTGTTGTGGGAGGTGAGGGGCTATGACTGGCGGCCAGAGACATGTGTCACCCTCCTTGTCCACCGCATCCGTATTTCACCACCACCACCCCCACCACCACCATCACCACCACCCCCCCACCACCACCACCTCCACCACCACCACCACACCATCACCACCACCACCACGTCATTGCCTCAACGTTTTCATTAGCATCTCATAACTCACTTCATCCTACCCATTGCTTCTCTTCTATTCTCACTTCTTTTTTTATTCTCCTTCCTTCCTTTCCTCCTCATTCACACTTCCTCTTTTTCTTCCTTCTTCTTATTCCTCCTCTCTCATTTCTACTTCCTTCTTCCCTCCTTTTTATTCGTTCATCTTCCCTCTCTCCTTATTCACACTTCCTTTCTTCCTTCCTTCGTTTCCTTCCTTCTATTCTTCATCCTCTCCTTCCTCATTCCTCCTCTTTCATCCTCATTTCCTTACTACCCTTCCTTTTTTTCTTCATCCTTCCCTCTCTCCTCATTCGCATTTTCTCTTTTTCTTCTCTTATATTTTTCATCCTCCACTTCTTCCTCATTTTCCTCTCTCATTCTCACTTCCTCTTTCCTCCCTTCTATTCCTTGCCCTCCCCTTCTTCCTCATTCCTTCTCTCTCACTCTCACTTCCTTATTGTCTTCCATCTTTCCCGCCCTTCCCTCTCTCTTCGCCACACCTGTAAACTCACGATGCTTTCTATAAATGCAGTCGTTTTTTTTATCAACACCGTCACACCTTTTAGTCTCGTGTTGTGGCGAGAGTCTGTGAGTCGCGGGATCTTTCTCAAGCGTAGGTGGGAGAAGATTTTGTTAGATTCAGTATAAAAAAACCCCCGCTTTCTCTCTCCCCTCTCTCTTCCCCCTCTCTTCTCTTCCCCTCTCTTCTCTCTCTCTCTTCTCTTCTCCACAAACACACACCCATCAGCCCCTCTTTCTCTCCCCCAGCTGTGTTTTTTTGGTCAAGACTGAAAAAAATGAAAAACGCAGAGTAAACGCAGTTGGTTTTGCAATTCAGTGATGTCATTTCTTTCATCATCATTTTAATTAGAATATCATATCTAGAATAACTTTATTGTGATGGGCTAATCGAGTCTGTTTCTGTGTGTGTGTATGTCTCTGTGTGTGTGTGTGTGTCTGTATGTGTGTATATCTCTCTCTTTCTCTTGTCTTAGAGATATAATAATTCTTATTTACTATGTCTGTCTGTCTGTCTGTCTGTCTGTCTGTCTGTCTGTCTGTCTGTCTGTCTGTCTGTCTGTGTGAATCTCTGTCTCTTTCTCTTGTCTTAAAGATATAATAGAGTCTTATTTTACTATGTCTATCTGTCTGTCTGTCTGTCTGTCTGTCTGTCTGTCTGTCTGCTTTTGTCTGTTGAAAACTCTGTTCTTTTTTCTTGTCTTAGAGATTAGTCTTTTTTTACTATGCCTATCTGTCTGTCTGTCTCTCTTTCTCTTGTTCTTGCCAATATTATCTAATCACAACGTGTCCGCTACATGTATTGGATGTAGAATTCTTCCTATGTAATCACGTCTCCATTGTAAACAAAAACAAAACCGCAAAGGGAAGGACGATTACCAGAATAATAATAAAAAAAATAATTCCCCTTCTCCCTCTCCCTCTCCCTTCTCTCTCTCTCTCTCTCTCTCTCTCTCTCTCTCTCTCTCTTCTCTCTCTCTCTCTCTAAGTTTTTTTCCCCTTACTACTAACGTTAATTCTTTTCCCTTCTCTTCCTCATACCAGTTAAATGTTTTCAATTTTTTCATATCCTGACTACTTTCCACAACAGGCAAGTCACTAAAGGTCGCACGAGGAGGGAGGGGGGGGGGGGAGAGAGTGGGGGGGGAAAGGGGGGAGGTGTGAGAGAGAGAGAGAGAGAGAGAGAGAGAGGAGAGAGAGACGAGGAGCGAGACGAGAGAGAGACGAGCGAGAGAGAGAGAGAGAGAGAGAGAGAGAGAGAGAGAGAGAGAATTGACGGCGAGAGCACGAGATGAGAATCGAGAGAGAGAGAGAGAGAGAGAGAGAGAGAGAGAGAGAGAGAGAGAGAGAGATGAGAGGAGAAAATAAAGATAAAATATATAATGTTAGTTTTTGTTTTACTGCGAAACCTTTTTACGACTACTACGACATAAGGAAGCAAGGCAAGGAGGATGGAGGAAGGAGGAGGAGGAGGAGAAGAAGAAGAAGAAGGAGGAGGAGGAGAAGGGGAAAGAAGGGGAGGAGGAGGAGGAAGAGGAAGAGGAGGAGGAGGAGGGGAAAAGAGAGAAATTTACATGGAGGAGGAGGAGGATGGAAAGGAGAGGAGGAGGCGTGGGTGAGGGGGAAGATGGGATGGGGTGGTGAAGGGAGAGGAGGAGGAGGAGGATTACAAAGGAATTACAAAGGAAAGACACAAAACAGACAAACAGACCGATAGGTCCGTACAAGGCTGTTTGCTTTAACTGCACTACACTAACTAGATGATAAGAGAGAAAGGATAGGAAAGTAGAAGGCTCCTCCCCACACCCACCCATCCCTCAGCGAAGCTGGCCGGGAAATGAAGTGAGTGGATACCATGCCAGTATAGTAAAAAACTGCATGGAATTTGGCGGAAAGTTGAAAGCTGTAATCTATGGCTAACTACTACTAGTTGTGGGGGTAGTTTTTTAGTGCTGATAGATTGGTCATGTTATGGCGTGTTTGTTAATGGTGTGAACACAGTGTGGAGGTTCAGGGTGGTGCGGCAGCCTTGACCCTGGCGCTTTCTTGGGACGGCAGCAGTCAATCAGGGCCCCAGCTCCGTTCAATCCACTGAGGATGTAGTACTTTCCATGTAGGACGCATCGTACACTTCAATTGGCCTCCTGCAGCAGTGAACCTGGTACTTAAACCGATCGTGGTTCACTAACTGACAGGGCCCTTATGCGTCCACAAACCCGTCCACAGGCGAGAGTAGTAGTGGGTAACCGTTAAATCGGGGCTATCTGTGTGTGTTATGAGGGCTAATGTTAGTGTTCGGTGTAGGCTCAGTGTGGAAGTTCAAGGGGTGTGGTGCGGCAGCCTTGCCTGGGCGCTTTCTTGGGAGGCAGCAGTCAATCAGGCCACAGCTCCGTACAACCACGCCAGGTAGTGCACTTTCCAAGTAGGACGCCGTGCCTCATGCCCCCTGCAGCAGGACCCCATGGTATCTAAATCCCGATGGTGGTCACATAACTGACGGGCCCTTACTGAACCACAGCACGTCACAGGTCAAAAGTTGTAGTACGTGACCGTTTACTCGTGGCTGTCTGAGACGTGTAGGGCGGAGGGGTGTGTTTAGACGGCGACCTCGCACTCATTTTACGCAATGAGAGTAAGTATCAGAGAGGCCCGCGAGATAAAATTTATTATTCCGAGATAAAACAGTGACAACCAGGGAATCTGATATGAAAATTTATCGAGGCGATTTTTAAATGATTCTATGTATTTGAGTTTAATACGTCTGAGGGCAGCCCATTCCATACGTTTACAACACGGCTGTGAAAAAGAAGTACTTGCTTCGGTCGTTACAAACCGTTCTGCTTATTTTAAACACTCCCGTTGTTTCTAGTTTGAGACGTTGACGCGTCTAGACGTTGAAAAGGATTTTTTGGGGGACACGTCGTAAATCCAATTGAAGTTTTTTAAAGAATCGATGAGGTCACCATTATCCTTCGTTTGTTAGTGGGAATAAAGTTAAGTTCTGTGAGCCGATTCGTTACGATTTATTACGCAAATCTAGGTATCATTTGGTTACTCTGCGCTGTATTTTTTCTTAGTTTATCTTATGTACGTTTTATAAATAAGGTGACCAGAACTGCACACCAGTATTCTAGAGGGGGGCGAAACAAGCGAGGTTAAAAAGAGTGAGGTATAAATTTCAGATTTGAAACTGAAAGTTCGTCCATCAAAGCCAACCAATTATGCAGTTTTACTACCTCTATAATTTGGTTATTCGGTTGAGATCTTTCGAGATTATAAACGCCTAAATCTTTTTCTCTTATCAAACACTTGTTAGCTGGCAAATCGTTCATGCACGTAAACTGTTCATGCGGGTTGTTATTACGATATGAGTACATTGCATTTGTCAAGGTTTGAATTGAAATTCATTTGCCATGTTTTTGGAACCATTCTGTTAGCGTGTTTAAGTCGTTTGTATGAGTTGGCGCTGAGATTCTGAGAGGCTAGTTGTGGATTTTCGTGTCATCAGCAAATTTCGATATCCTGCATGTGATTCCCTCGTCAATGTCATTTATGTATATTAAGAACAGGCTAGGCGAGAACTGACCTTGAGGAACACCACTATTTACACTGGTCCAGTCACAGAGAATTCTTATTACCACCCTTTGTTTACCGAGCTGACAGCCAGTTTTCTATCCATCTGAAAAGATGGCCTGTTCTATACCATGAGCTTTTACTTGATAATGGACGCTTATGAGGAACTTTGTCGAACGCTTTTTGAAAAAATCGAGGTAAACTACGTCTTACTGCCCTCGCTGTTGTCGTACATTTGAATACACTATTGTAAAAATCAAGTAGTTTGAGACGGAATGAGCGGGTGTATTTTATGAATCCATGATGCGAATCTGTTTGATTATGTGATTTCTTCTAAGAAACTTAACGAGTGAGTTGTCTCTTATGATGGAATTTCCATTAATTTTCCAGCAAACTGATGTTTAACTGATTGGGCGATCGATAGTTCCGGGCGCTGCGACTTGCTTCCTTTTTTAAATATAGGTGTGGACATTTGCAGCTTCCCATTCGCACGGTACATTTCCGGTGAGTAAAAGACTTATTAAAATAAGATGGAAAGTGGTTTTTACTATTTCGTTCTTTGCTTCTTTTAATATGCGTGCGCGAATTTTGTCAGGAACCGGGAGCTGTCTTGTTAATTTTCATGTTATTTATCGCGAGCAATATGTCACATTTTTCTGAAAGGTTAATGAGATGAGGCAAAGTACCTTTGTTCGGGGTTTTGGGGTGGGTAGATTTTGCGTGTTTTCACTGTGAAGATGATGGCAAAAAAGTTATTTAGAGTATCCGCCATAGATACTTCATTTTCTGTGTGTTCGCCATTTTCCATTTCCAACGGCCCTATGGTTGGAAGGCATTATTTTTTTCTTTTTTTAACATAGCTGTAGAATTCTTAGGGTTGATTTGCTCATTTCGGCAATACGTACTTCAAAATTTTCTTGCTCTGCTTAATGAGTTTTTTCGTATTTCGTCTAATTCTGCTCATGATCGCGTTTGTCGTTCTTTCATTTTGTGTTTCTTTGTGTTTTTCATATTGCAGCTTTTTGGGGCTGCAAGTCCGTCCTTGACTTTCGCGGGTACCACCATTGCGGTTTATGTTTTGAAAAGAATCGCCTATATTCGCATACGGTATTGGGATAGTATTGCTAAGTTAAGCTTACCGGTGAATTCATGCCATGCTACATTTATGTCGTTACTTTCTGAGAAACATTCAAATCGGTGTTCGCTAAGCTTCTTTTTAGTTTTCGAAGGTCCGGCCTTTCGATAATCAAGAACTTTGTCTTACTTTTCGACTTAGTGGTATACTGATGTTAATACTGAAAGTAATCGCCCCGGTGGTCAACTGCTACTAAATTCGGATCCGACCGTTAACGTTTACTGACAAGATTTTCGGTTAGTTTGTGAAAATTAAGATCTAGAATATTGCGCCTCGAGTGGTTTGATCACGGTTGGTATAAAGCACTTTCTTGGAGATTTGAATAGAGAGTGTGCCACGAATGTATTGTAAGCGAGCCGCCCCAACTAGTAACGGAATATTAAAATCACCGAATATTACGCTTTCGTTTTGAGAACTAATTTCCGCTATTTGTTCATAGAGTTCTTCGTCAATTGTATTTGTTTGAGCTGGAGGTCGATAAACAAGTCCATTACTACTTTTTGAGAATGACGATTTAGTTGAACGAAAATTACATTAATGTTATCAGTTTCGTGCTTAGATACTACAAGGGGATGAAGGCAGGACTTTATATACAACAATGGAGGAGGAGGAGGAGGAGGAGGAGGAGGAGGAGGAGGAGGAGGAGGAGGAGAAGGAGAAGGGGAAAGAAGAGGAAGAGGAGGAGAAGGATAAAGGAGAGGAGGAGGAAGGAAAGGAGGAGGAAGGAAAGGAGGAGGAAGGAAAGAAGGAGGAAGGAAAGGAGGAGGAAGGAAAGAAGGAGGAAGGAAAGGAGGAGGAAGGAAAGAAGGAGGAGGAAAAGGAGGAGGAAGAGGAGGAGGAGGAGAGGAAAAGAGGTGGGGTAGGTAAGTTCTCGCCACATTTAACTTTTGGGTTTCCCCGGGACTCTCCACAAGCTACCCCATTCCTCACGTGCCAGTCCGACCACCTCATTATCTTTTTATAACCCTTGGAAGACCCACAGCTCCACATATTTCCCCCACCCAGTCATCCACACTGTCGTTGCTAAGGTTTCCAAAGACGGGACGCAGCCCAGGAGGAAGGAAACAGGGTGGATGGAGCAAGCGGGCCAAGGTTAGGAAAGGTTAAGAGTCGGGGAAAAAAACATATTATAATATTGATCACACTTTTCCTTGATTGCTTGATTGTGTATATGGAGTGTTTCTGTCGAGGCTGTGTGTTCTCTCTCTCTCTCTCTCTCTCTCTCCTCTCTCTCGTCTCTCTCTCTCTCCTCTCTCTCTCCTCTCTTCTCTCTCTCTCTCTCTCTCTCTCTCTCTCCTCTCTCTCTCTCTCTCTCTCTCTCTCTCTCTCTCTCTCTCTCCTTCGAGTACAACATTAGAATTCATAAAAACCGGTCTTTGGGTAAAGTTGGGACTTCACACATCCAGCCCGCATTTGTCAGTGAAAGATGTACTGGAGCGAGAGGAGATTGAACACGCGGCCACAGTAGGGGAGAGCGAGGCAGGTTGCATCGAGGGTAGGTTGCATCATTGCCTCTAACTCGCATTAACTTTTTTTATTATTATTATTGTTGTAGTTGTAGTAGTAGTAGTAGTAGTTTATTGTAGTAGTAGTAGTAGTAGTAGTAGTAGTAGTAGTAGTATTAAGACGATGTACGTGTGATAACATGCGAGTTACAGGCAATGATGCAACCTACCCTCGATGCAACCTGCCCCGCTCTCCCCTACTAATAAGCCACTACTAAGCCACGCGGGCGGGTGTGTGTGTGTGTGTGTGTTTGTGTGCTCTAGAAGTAGCGTCCAAGTTTACGATCTCTATTCATGCCACAGTACAACAAGGGGAAGGTGGGGATGAGGCGTAGAGGCCTGACCGCCGCCAGAACCTCAGACAACAATGGTGCATTACACAGGCTGACCAAGAAAAAAGCCGTGACTAAGTGACGAAGCTCGCCTACCACCTACTGGTGTCGCACGTCTTACAACACTTGCTTCACTGTGATTTTTCTAGTTAAAGGGCGGGGGTGGGGGAAGATAGCGTGGCCCTTGGTGATGATGATGATGAGAGCCTGAACTCACCGCTAAGGGTACAAGTGGTAATCGTGTCGTGCTGATGCCTGACTTCAAGGGCTGTGCATGACAAAGATCCCAGCAGCGGCAACTCACTAGTATCAGAGGTGTAGGCAGCGGAAGGCTAAGGTCCAGCGATCAAGGCTCACTGAGCGGTGTTCAGCGTGCCGAGCCCAAGACTCCACGCATCGGGGGTTCCCAAAATCCAAAATTTTCCTCCCGCAACTTTCTACAGGCAGATTCCTTCCCCGGGCCCGGCGCCTTTCACTTATCGGACAAGAGGCTGCCACGCGGATATCAGGGGAAGGTCAAGGAATGTGGGATATCTTTATGATACAAAAATACATCCGAGAAAGATAGGTGAACTTTAGATTAGTCTTTAGGATTAGGTAGTCTTTAGAGTTGAGAATTGAGCCAAAGTTTCCTGTGCGCTAAGCCTGCTTATAACGAACACTTACTTATCATGTGCACGCCTCATCGACGACACCCTTATAAGGCACCTTGGGGTCCACTCCTGGCCTGTGCTCAGAGCTCCCTCACACAGGTGTTGTAGATCTGAGACGAACATTCTGACAACTGCAGTGAGTCAACAGATATATTTCTGTATACGATGCTTAGGTTTTCTCTCACACATATAAATAATCGGTCATTATTATGTTTTAGATTAGTTATAGTTTTCTGTTTTAGTGCTGCAGTGTAGAAAAAGAGAAAAAGGCAGCTAGGACCAAAACAATGACCACAAATGCATCATAGTACCTTAAGAGAGTAAGATGTGACATAACAAGTTCCTTCCTTTGTTACTGTTGGTGACGCCGCATGGAGCAACATTTGAGGGATAATGAGTGCTAGGTGTTATTATGCCGGACACGTGGCCTTGACAAGTGGACATGAGTCCCTCCGACGGTCAAAACAAAGGCGTGCAAATGCTTCGAAATGCAAGACACTCCTTCACTTGACCTCCGTCCCGCCTCTAACCTTCATTCCCACACAATAACTGCGTCTTTTTCCTACTTGATTCTGAAACTTCTACCTTCTACTACTCTACTTCTACTTCTACTACCACTTTAACTACTACTTCTAGATACCTTCTACTCCTACCTCTGTTACTATTTTCCTGGTCATATATAACGCGATCAGTAATGCGTGTATTGATATTGAAACATCGTCAATTCGTTGCTCTATGACTATACGTATGCAGACTGTAACTCAAGAACCTGAAGCGTAACAGCGCGAAGGGCAAGACACTCCTGAGGGTGGCGACTGGAACACGCGATTACCTGTATATATTGCTTCACCACGAGGGTCCAAGCACAGGCCAGGGAAAGAGTTGTGCAACCGTCTCATACCTGTCACCATCCCTCTGCTCACACACACACACACACACACACACACACACACACACACACACACACACACACACCACACACACACACACACACACACACACACACACACACACACACACACACACACACACACACACCGTGGCAAAGTAAAGGGTTAGGCGTTGACACTCGACTCAATTAGGTTCCCGATTTTTTGTCTCTTCTGTAAATACACAACTAAGCTGTATGTGGTTGTGAAGACATGTTGCAGGATTTGAAGACTGACTAGAATAACACGTGTAAGGCTAAATAAGCTAAATAAATAACCTAATAAGGCATACTGGTGGGTGCGTGACGGCTTCCCATACAGCACCGTTGCGTGAGGGTGGGTGTCGCAACCTCCCATGACTAGAGCAAGATTTTCCAGCTTCTGGGAATGACGTGTGGGTTTTAGTGTGAGTCGCGAGGCCAGACAGGCAGCAGGAAGATGCCAGACGGGTGACGGACGATGGGAATGCCGAGACAGTAAAGAAATAATGATGCTATTCTAGGGAGGTAACGAGAGCTTAAAAAATTGCTTGCGTAAGAGGAAAATAATTTCTCATAGGACACGCGCCGTGTAGCTTTTTATGGACCACGGTAGTAATGCAGCATGACTAGACAGGTGAGTGAGCCTTGTGTACAGGTGGTGGCGGCTGCTCGTAAAGGGGAAATATACAAGATAATTTTCCTCGTTGTCCCGCCCGTGTCCCTGTCTGGGTTCAAGTTTTCCTCCTCATCTCCATCTCCATCACACAGCAAGGAGGCAACAGTCTGTGCGTGGCGGGACCATCACGCCGGCCGGCCACGAGGACAAGGACACTATAAGAAGCAGTCCGGCTATGTTGTTTTCTGAAGGTTTTTTCCCTCCCCTGAAGGTGGCATTGTGTTCCTATTTGTATGTCTTATTTACGTGTATATGCATGAGTGCGTGCGTGCGTACGAGCGTAACTCACCCACGGTCTGTTCACACGCTGGACACGCGGTCCCCAGCTATTACCCTCACGGAAAGAGCTTGGAGCTCATATAGCTCTAAAGGGTATAAAGGGTAAAGCTGGGACCTAACACACCACACACACCCCTCCTCTTGCTCCAGGGGGACGGTAATCGCCCGCATTTGTCTGTGAAAGATGGTGTGAGCTCCAAAAGATTTACTAGATTCTTATACACTTCAAAAAGAGTAATGATCATAAGGCAAGACAGATCCCCAAGAGTGCCGGCGTGGAAAGCCATAAGGCGGGATAACACTCCGGGCGCCGATCTGCAATTATATATTAATGGGGAAGAGATTATATTTATAGAGATCGTCCGCTATGACGGCTTAAGCTCCTTTTTATGAGTCATCGCGGATGCTGCGGCTTTCCTGACGACGTTGGTCACGGCTGCGGGAACACAAGGACCGATGTAGAATTTTGAGTGATACGCGCTGGAGGGTTCAAGTGTGTGGTGAGGCTGACTTAGCGCCATGACGGGAGGCAATCAGTCACCGCCTGGACAACACGGCGAGCCACAGAGTGATTCATTGAAGTCAGGGAGCATCCGAGAATGATTCCTCAAAAAGTATTAATGATGCGCTGGACGGGATGAGTCACTGCGGCTGATGGAGTACCTGCCAAGGCCATGGGAGGAGAGGACGTGGCAGGGTGGAGCAGGGCAGGACGGGGCGGGGGCAGGGGGGGGGGCATGCAAGGGGGGAGGCAGTACGTGTCTACGGCAGTACGGTAATGACATGCCAGGACGTGACTATGCCGCCCCGTCGTGACATCGCGTCTCGCCTCGTAAAGCTCGGTTCATGAAGGTCGAGTCAATATTCTCCAGGAAGATATTTTCTTGATCACCGGATGTTGTTAGGTATCTATGGCCCTGAACGCTACGACCTCATTCCCTCGCGAGAAAATTTGACGTGCTCATACAAAATCCAAATAAATCTGGTATCTGGTGACATTGTGGTTTAAAGTCGTCACGTGAAATTCGAGGCAACGGATCGTGCGTCGCCGGGCGTGATGTGTGCCGGGCTGACGAGGGTTTAGGGCGGCGCGAGGCCTCCACGCGGGCGTCACTCGTGCGGGCACCCACGCCTCCTTGCCGGGGCCACACCACACGCCCGCCCGCACCAAGTACCAAGCACATTCAGGGTCACCAAGCTGTACGTGAACACACACACACGCCACGATGGTCCAGTGGATAGACTATAGAGCGTTGGCGCGCTATTCTGTGGTTAGCCAGTTCAAATCCTCGCTCGATCCCGGGTTTTTTTTGACTGACAAATTCGGACGGTTACTGTCCCCCTGAGCAAGGGGATTGGGTGTGTGCGTGGTATGTGAGGTCCCAGCATTACCCTAAAATCGATAACAAATTACAATGAGCTCCAAGCTTCCTCCGGGATGGTGAAACTGGCGATTGCGAGTCCGGCTCGCGTGGACAAGACCATGGGTGAACGACACACACACACACACACACAAACACACACACACAAACACAAACACAAACACACACGTAACCTTGGTAAAGAATTTCGGTAATGGACTTGAACGTATTTAAGAATTTCAGTCACACGGCACAATTTTTGTTTTGTTTTTGACATCACAAAGAACTGGCCAAGGGCACAACAAAAATGGGTAACACAAAGCCCGCGTAGTTGCCAGTCCCTATAAAGAAGACAGTCAGAGAATAAAATAAAAACAGAAGGGTAGGCCAATTTAGTTCGGGATGAACAAAATGCTTTTATGGCTGGCTATGTAATAACGATAACAATAATAAGAATAACAAAAATAATGACTATAATGCAAATAAGAATAATTACAACAATAATAATAATGATGATAATGATAATAATAATAATAGTACTAATAATCATGAATAATAGTATCCGGTATATTTAGCAAAATGTACCTATCAAGCAGAAATGCACATAGAGTGTGTGTGTGTGTGTGTGTGTGTGTGTGTGTGTGTGTGTGTGTGTGTGTGTGTGTGTGGTGTGTGTGTGTGTGTGTGTGTGTGTGTGTGTGTGTGTGTGTGTGTGTGTGTGTTGTGTGTGTGTGTGTGCGTGTGTGGTGTGGTGTGTGCGTGTGCGTGTGCGTGTGGTGTGTGTGGTATGTGTGTGTGTGTGTGTGTGTGTGTGTGCGCGCGCGTGTGTGTTCCTCCCTTGCATTGTTTTTAAGTCTAAATTGTCAGGTTACCTTGGAAAAGAAGCAGGAAAAGAGAGACAAAGAAATCATATGAGGCAGAAAAGTAAGCAATAGAATGACATCACTAAAACAACATCAAGAATCGCTGCTGTTGCTTTCCCGCGCGTGGAAATAAGGGTTTGGGGAAGTGTTGTGAAGCCTTCCATGTGTGCACCTTGACGTGTGCTAGTACAACACACAAGGAATATACACGCACATGATGAATATGTAAATAGAGAAATATATAAATAGATAAATAGATAAAACTAAAATAGATAGGTAAATAAAAAGATAGATAGATAGATAAATAGATAGTAGATAGATAAATATATATGTAGATAGATAAATAGATAGATATAGATAGATAGATAGATAGATAGATAGATAATAGATAGATAGATAGATAGATAGATAGAGATAGATAAATATGTATATAGATATAGATAAAGATATAGATAGATAAAAAGATAGAGATAGATAGATAAATATATATGTAGATAGATAAATAGATAGATATAGATAGATAGATAGATAGATAGATAAATAGATAGATAGATAGATAGATAAATAGAGATAGATAAATATGTATATAGATATAGATAAAGATATAGATAGATAAATAGATAGAGATAGATAGATAAATATATAGATAGATAAATAGATAGAGATAGATTAGATAAATATATAGATAGATAAATATGTATATGGATAGATAGATAAATATATAGATAGATAAATAGATAGAGATAGATAGATAAATTATAGATAGATATAGATAAATAGATAGATAAGTCACACACACGCACTTTCCTGTTGCTATACACTACAAGCAGAGCCACAAACACTGCACGACATAAGACTAGAACATAAGAACATAAGAACATAAGGAAGCTACAAGAGGCCGTGAGACCTACACGAGGTAGTTCCTGTAAGACTTGTTATGCTTGGACTTTTTTTTTTATCAGTAATCTACATAAATACGTTCTTATCTCTGTGCATTACGAGTGTCCAGCTGAGCTCGGCAAGGCAGCAACTTTTCATATATTTTTACGGCAAGACTCTACTTACCTACTTGTGACTTGGCGGCAGGAAAGAGCCTGACCTGAAAGAGCCTATATACCAAATATTTGTAGTTTGTAAGACAGCTTGGCTCTGATTACCACTTCTAAGTCGAGCATGAAATCCTGAGGAACTACGCACACATCTTCCCTTAAGAAAGCTTGCGATCAAGACTAGATGTGATTCTTATGCAAAAAAAAATAAAAAAATAGGTCATTTAGCTGAATACATCGGGATATCCAAACAACATTGCACACAACTACACACGAGCATTTGATCCAATTTCCAGAGACGTAGCTGACTGATTGTCTTGGTAGGGTTCGCGTCCTTATGCTCTTATAACCTTTGAGACAATGAACTCGTTTTGGATCTTAATAATAACAAATCTATATCAGGTCACACAAGACATCCCTACTTTACAGGAACTACCACGTGTCGGTCTCACGGCCTCTTATAGCTTCCTTATTTTCATATATTAACATCAGAAAATATGAAAATAAGAAAGCTTATTAAGAAGAAGAGGCCTTTGAGACCTACACGTGGTTGTTCCTGTTCTTATGTAAGGCATCCCTCGCTTCCTTCCTCCCAGCCACGGTCGGAGCGGTGCCTTGCAACACCACGGACACCTCTGCGTCGGGTCGTCGACTCGTCGCCGTCACGAGAAGTAGGACAGCGTGACCTCAAGGTTACCAGTACATTACAGCCACCATTGTAAGGATCTCCCCCTTCCTCCATTACTACTTACTCGAGATGATTTTAATTGATCCATCCTGCACATCAAGGTTATCGCATATACATGTCAGGTTGTCAATTCTTACGTAAAAAGCAATCTAATTTAAGCCCTTTGCCACATAATCTACAGACATCCCACCTGCAGGCTAGTTCCTTACCATGGCGCCTCGTGTGTCTGCTACAGAACCATAAAGAACAAAACAATCACTACATGAGCTGAGCCAAAAAGTGATAAGAGAATAGTTAACCGTAGTCAAGCCTAATTCGAGGACATGTGAGATGATTTGCGCCAATGGTAGGACTTGCGAAAAAAATATAAATGATATTGTTACTTTCTATTGTTCCTTTTACAAGTTGATTAAAAGCTGAGCAAAGAAAGTTGAGAGAGAGAGAGAAGAGAGGGGAGAGAGAGGGGAAGAGAGAGAGAGAGAGAGTAGAAGAGAGAGAGAGAGAGAGAGAGAGAGAGAGATAGAGAAGGAGAGGAGAGCGAGAGCGAGAGCGAGAGCGAGAGCGAGAGCGAGAGCCAGAGCCAGAAACCAGAGCCAGAGCCAGAGCCAGAGCGAGAGCGAAGCCAGAGCGAGAGCGAGAGCCAAGCCAGACCCGAGCCAGAGCCAGAGCCAAGCAAGCCAGAGCGGCCAAACCAGAGCCCGAGCCAGAGCCAGAAACCAGAGCCAGAGCGAGAGCGGAGCCAAGGGGAAACCAAGCAACCAGAGCCAGAGCAGAGAGAGAAGAGAGGAGAGAGAGAGACCCGAGAGAGGAGGGGAGAGGAGAGAGAAGGGGAGAGAGAGAGAAGAGAGAGAGAGGGATGAAAAAAATGAATAAAGAAAAAAACAAGAGAAGAGGGAAAAAAAAATTGTAAGGAACCCACGTAAAAAAAAAAAAAAAAAATTAAAAAATAAAATAATTATTATTATTATTATTTTTTTTTTTTTTTTTTATATATATATATATATATTCTTATATTATAATATAAGAATGTATGAGTGTCGCCTCGCCTGACTCCCTCACACTACGAGGCAGTCAGACCAGCAGGATGTGAGGATCCGCGCCTCACACCCACACCCACACCCACAACAGCCTTGGTTCAGCCCCGCCCCTCGCAACCCCACCCATGTCCTACACTTCCTCTACAACCCCCGCCCCCCCCCCCCCGCCCCGCCCCGCCACATCCTCCAGCCCAGCCCAGCGCCTCACAAACACCGGGTGACAGTATGAGTATCCTTAAGTACTGAGTAAACCCACTGGCGTACCTTTTTGTGTGATCTTGTTTGACCGAAGTAGCTCGTGTATAGAAGTCAATATTTCGTAAACTACTATAAACTAAACTAAACTACATTACTAGACTAATACTACCTTTACTAAATATTTCTGAAGTATCAATGTCGAGGTTATTGATGTAAAGACTCGTGTATAAGACAAGATTCTACTTTTTTTTCATTATAAGGTACTGACCGAGGACCCCCACCCCCCCCCCCCCCCCCCCCCCCCCCCCCCACCCCAAAAAAAAAAAATAAAAAAGACATTTCGTCATTTCTAAAACATTTCGTAAGTATCAACAGGGAGGTTATTGATGTAATTCGCCACTACTGACACTTTATGACAGGCCAAATAAAAAAGGTATTCGTAAAGAAGTATTGATATAAACAACACTGCATGAGAAAGCAATCATTTTTATTTTTATTTCTTTTTATTTTTCTCTCCTTTTCATTCCTTTTCTTAGATTTTTTTTCCTTTTTTTCCTTTTTCATTCTTTTTTTCTTTTTCATTTTTTCATTCTAATTCTTTTTTCCTTTTTTCTATCTCATTTCCTTTTCTTTTTTTATTCTTTTTCTCTTTTAGATAAGGAACTCTAGAAAACCCTTATGAAATCTCCCTGGCGGTAGGTAGGTAAGTGTAGCAGTGTTAGGTAATCCCTGCACACTGGCCCTTCTCCCTCCCCTCTAGGTCCGTATTCTTAAAATCCATCCCTTCAAGGTCCGTACTCTCAAAACTTTACTCATTCACATCCGGGATCCCATATCTTCCCATCCCACACATCCATCAGCCCACCATATCCCCAACGACACCCCATATTATTACACATCCACTTCTACCACCCATTCTCGAACCCACAACACCCACACCACGTCCTCAACGACACCCATATCCACCTCTACCACCCATTCCCGAACCCACAACATCCATGCACACCCTCAACCTCTTTCACCCACACTAACCTACGTGCCTATCCAACCTTTTTTCCACACCCACCCACAGCACCCTCACCGCCCATCGCCGCCCACGCCCCGCCCCGCCCCAATGTGACCCATGAGTCAGTGCCCCGTGGCCGTCATCCCACGAAGGAGCGAGGGAAGGACGCCGTCGAAGGCCAAATAAGGAGAGACCAACGTGGGAAAGAGAGAGAGAGAGAGAGAGAGAGAGAGAGAGAGAGAGAGAGAGAGAGAGAGAGAGAGAGAGAGAGAGAGAGAGAGAGAGAGAGAGAGAGAGAGAGAGAGAGAGAGCGAGAGAGCGAGCGAGCGAGCGAGAGCGAGAGAGAGAGAGAGAGAGAGAGAGAGAAAAAAAAAATGTATGCTACAACTAGACAAATACACAATTATCATATACAAATAGCACAGCTTGACTTGCATCGCGTCTCGTCTTCAAAATAAAACACACGAACATAAACATTCACGACGTATCCGGGAGCAACAGGCTTTGGTTTGGTTTAAGGTTTCGCTCTTTAATTTACGACACAGGACACAGGAAAAGTCGAGTGGGAAGGCGAGTGTTGCCTTGATGAGATAAGACTACAGAGGTGTGTGGGCGCGAGGAGGAAGTTTACACAGGCCTCTTTATATACGCTCCCTGATGTAAGTGGCAGGTCGGATCTCCTCTTTCTCGTGGGTATACGAACATAAGAACATAAGGAAGCTACAAGAGGCCGTAAGACATATATACATGTGGTAGTTCCTGTAATATAACTTCTTCCTCGTCTTTGTTCCATTAATCTTTCCTTCTTTTGTCTGTCAATCGTCCACCTGTTTGTTATTTCCTCTGTCTCACACCTCTCCTTGTTCTGTAAATCTTTCTCTCTTCTCTGTGTTAATTAATCGTCTACCTCTTTGTTTTCTCTCCTTGTTCTTTTAATCTTTCCTTTCTATGCCTGTTAATCATGAGACAAGGAGACAGAGATAGGAGAGAGGAGAAGAGATACATGAATTCACCGCATAGGGAGGCGTGTGACGTGTTTCCTGGTGGTGGTGCAGGAGACGAGGAGGCTGGGGTTGCGGGGCGTGGCTGGCGGCGTCACGGGGCGCCTCCCAGGACTGAGGGAGCTCTCGCGTTATGCTTCAGACTTGTAACTCATTTTTTCATATATGTATATTATGGTTTTTTTTACTGTATGTCTTCGGGTGAAAATGAAATTATTATTGTTATTATTTATCGATGCTTGAACACAGAAATTCAACTATAATTCGACTTGTACGTGAAATGTTACCTGCCTCGACAATTGTTCTTTAAAGCACAGTTATACGGAAAAGCAGAGTCATGGAAATTTGATAAGACTTCTTATTTTTTTTAGGCTTGAGATGTGTAACTCCTTTATCGATGCTTGTACAGAAAAATTGAACAAAACTTGGAATTTATCGTGAAATGTTACCTGCCTCGACAATTGTTCTTAAAAGCACAGTTATACGGAAAAGCAGTCATGGAAATTTGATAAGACTTATTATTTTCTTTTTCTCCTTGTCATTGTCTAGCCCTGCACGCCGCGTCTCTGGATTGAAACGATCCCCCAAATATGCCTATCTGAGTATCTCGAAGGTTAGAGTTAATAATAGACTTGAATAATACTTGAATATAAATAAACTTGATAATAATAATCACTGTGGTTTAGCATTGGAAGGGGTGTGGCAGGTGTGACTCTACGCCTGATGGAAAAGCTTGAACAGTGTGGATAAGGAGCGTCTTATTTCCGGTCTTGACAAGTGATCTATTTGACCATTACGACATAGCTCTCAGGAGTCTCAGGTCTCCCGCAGAGGCGCACGTAACACAATCCTCCCGTGCCTGCCTGCCTGATATACCAGTCCACCCACATACACTCATCCATTCTTGCCCCCTCTCTCTCTCTTTCTCTGTTTATCTCCCTCTGTCTGTCTGTCTGTCTGTCTGTCTGTCTGTCTGCCTCTCTCTCTGTCTGTCTGTTTGTCTCTCTCTCTCTGTCTGTCTGTCTCTCTCTCTCTCTTGTCTGTCTGTTTCTCTGCCTCTCACTCTGTCTGTCTGTCTCTCTCTCTCTCTGTCTATCTCTGTTTGTCTGTCTGTATGTCTCTCTCTGTCTGTATGTCTCTCTCTGTCTGTATGTCTCTCTCTGTCTGTATGTCTCTCTCTGTCTGTATGTCTCTCTCTGTCTGTATGTCTCTCTGTCTGTATGTCTCTCTCTCTCTCTCTCTCTCTCTCTCTCACACACACACACACACACACACACAGCAGCCTCGTCAGCACACACCATCTGCCAGCCTCTCAGACACACACACACCCAGCAACCAGGCCACAAGTTCCTGCTTTCTTGCCCGGCAGCAGCCACTGACGCAAGCCTCGTACATGCCCTCACTCAACGGTGTCTGCATCAGCATCTCATGGCATCATTCCCACGCAGGTCCCGTAGCCTTCAATGTAATGTCATGCTAATTTACTTTCAACACGTCAGCCAATGTATCGCCAAGGCGGGGAGAGAGATAGCGGGAGGGTCGGGATCGAGAGACATGTTACATTTGTTGTTTTGCTAGAATTAGTGACATGAATGTGTTTTTTAATTGACCAAGACTATGATGAGGACAGTTCAGGTAAATAAATTAGTCAGTGTCTTAGAAAATGACCACACAGTCCTCGTCCATTTTTACCCGTATGACTCTCCCCTCTAGAGAATGACGCGTGACTCAAGGGCAGGTGGAGTGTCACGCCTGTAGTCACGCCGAACAGATTACCCTGCGGCGAGACGAGTATTAATATTCATGGTTCGTGAGAAAGTCTGCTCGCGGCTCATTTAGCAGAACCCACCACGGCAAAGTCATCCTGCATGGGCTGATGAGGTCTTTAAATCACCCTTCCTGTGCACTATCATATCGCCGTGCCAACATTCTCCCATCCCATTGCAACCACCACCACAGCCTCACCATACCCCTCAGGGTATACCAGGTATAACAGGTAGTTAGTGCTGAGTCATTAGAGAGCTTTAAAGGGAGGCTGGATAACTTCATGGATGGGGATGAAAGGTGGATGTAGGTAGTGTTAAGTAACAGGAACTACCTCGTGTAGGTCTCACGGCCTCTTGTAGCTTCCTTATTTTCTTATGTTCTTATGTTCATATACCCATCAGTACTGCAATATTGCTTTTTTTGTCCCTTAAACCACAACATTAAGTAAGACAAAAGTCATTTACGATCTTTTTTGCCTCACGGATGAAATAGAGGCAACACAACGGACCCCTTGAACCGCGCATCAGTCATCAGCAAGGACTTGTAATCCCCTTCATGTGAACCATTACATCACGCCTCACGCCGCAGCCCGTGTCCACATCGGTGCGGCGCGCGGTGGGCCTCGCTGGGGTGATGTGTGCTGCCAACCCACGTCTGCCACCGCCACTCAAACACCTTCCCAGATAGACCGTAGCCATGGAGGTATTATGGGATTATACCCTTAAAAAACGTAATTTCTATTGTAATTTGGGTACCATTAGACAATCTTTAGTGAATATAAGTAATATTTAATAGATAGGACCTGTTTAGTATCCTTTGCGACTAACAAATTTGGCATACTAAGTTACTTTTCGTAATTTTAAGGCTAACAACAGACAATTTTTTATAGCAAAGGAAAGATCTGGGCGTGAAGGGGTTAATATCTCCATGACCGCAGTCGTATCTTTGGAACATTTGTATGGGGAGGAAAGGAAACATGCGGTGCCTGCTATTCAACCCCACGATGTAACCCTCCACACACAGGTGCCGCAAAGACTGCTGCATCTCGCCCCACGCAGGACACGACTCAAAGGCATCATTTTACTCCTGGTGGAACACATGGATCTTTTCTACCTTAATCCTTCTCTCTCTCTCTCTCTCCCTTCTCTCTCTCTCTCTCTCTCTCTCTCCACACACACAACACACAAACACACACACACACACACGCGTACGCAAGCACGTCGGTATGCGGGTCACACGTGCACCCCGGCTCGCTGCATGGGAAGGGTCTCACGAGGTAAACAAGGAAGTGAGGCAGCAGCAGCCCGCCCGCAGCGCTGACCACCGCATGACGGCGGCGCGTGAGAAAGTGCACCGACCGGTACTCGCCTTTGCTCCACAGACGGAAACTCGGACCAGTATACACGACCCGCACCACCGCGCACGTCACCGCCACACCGGGCACTCCACCACCACCACCACCGCCGTCATTACATCGACAACACACTGCCGCGGTGATGATGTATTGTATTGTGTGATGATGTGATGCATTTGTATTGTCTTGTATCGGGGCCGAGGAGCGCACACACACACACACACACACCCTCGCCACTCAGGCCCCGCACAGAGAGCCATTCTGGCCACACCGAGAAGTAGGTCAACTCACTTTTAAGTTATCCTGCCGCCGCTGTTGACGACACACGGCCAGTTGAAGCTAGACTGCGCGTGCTCTTCGTCCTGCCAGGGTTTAATACTTCGCTTCTAGTTATCCAAGGACACGCGACTCACCGCCCGGAAGGCTGTTCGCCCAGCCAATCGGGCCTCTCCCGCCGCCTCCTGACCTCGGCCTCCCACACCCACAGGAAGCTACAAGGAAATCCATCTCTGTTCCTCCGCCGCCGCCGCCACGCCGCGAGTGCCTCCTCCCCACACGGGCGTGGCACCCCACACGCCCAACACTCACCATGGCTGCGGTGCGACGTGGGGCGTCCTCTTGTCCTCTGGCTGCCTGTACCGATCACACTTTCCTTGTATCCTCCGATAGTCAGTCCCGAGCATCCAGGACCATGTTAGAACGATTAGAAATACAGAAAAAGCACTTAGCCAGCCTAGCCACGCCGCCAGGCACCTGCCGTCACCACCACCAGAGTCTCACTAACTCTCTCCCCGCCGAGCCCCCGCCCCGGCATTCCTCTCACTCAGAAAGAAAGTGCGGCGCCGCAGCTCACTGGCACGCAATGCACCTCACCCCTTCAGCGGCTACCTCGCCATTTCAATCACGTTAGGTCAGTGCGGAGTCAATATAGGGAGCATTAAAAGGAGGCTGGATAAATTCATGGATGGGGATGAAAGGTGGATGTAGGTAGTGTTAAGTAACAGGAACTACCACGTGTAGATTTCGCGGCCTCTTGTAGATTCCTTATTTTCTTATGTTCTTATGTTTACATTTTACGTGTCAAGCCCTTTCAGTGTGTTCCACGGGTCCTCAAGGGCAGAGAGATGTAACACAGGTGCGGAGACTCGCCCTTACACATCACGCAAGACCCGGAAGAGTGAGAAGGGAGGAAGTATAGGGAAGTAATTACGACAGGAGGAGGAACATGAGAAGTGAGTGAGAGCAGACCACACGAGGCCTTGTGTTCCGTGCTGCGGTGAGAGAGAGAGAGAGAGAGAGAGAGAGAGAGAGAGAGAGTGTGTGACTGTGTGTGTGTGTGTATGATGGCATAGGTACTTAATGATAATACTACAGCTGTGCGAAAGAAGCACGGAAAACTGTCTTCCTTGTTACCCTCAAAGTATACCAAACACAACACTAGTGAGTAACGAGCGAGTTCCGCCTCACTAATCACACCAATTACTAATTTTTCTTGTCTTACAAAGTGAATGTGGGTGACTGTTTTTTTTTTCCCTCTCTCTCTCTAACACATCATTCCGGTTCCCAGTGCTTATAAGAGGAGGGGGTGGAGGAGGAGGAGGAAGAGGAGGAGGGAGGAGGAGGAGGAAGAGGAGGAGGAGGAGGAGGAGGAGGAGGAGGCAGAAAAGTCAGATCCGAGAAAGCAATTCAAAGATAAATATCATAAAACAGATGAAAGAGACACCAAGGGATAGGACATCATAGCAAGGAGAGTGAATAGGACTCTTTGGACATTAGAAACGAGGGTTATGCGAGAGTGTATACGCAATGTACTAGGCAACTTGTACGCAAACACACTCATCACACTTCAACACACTAATATACTTCAATATTACCCAACACACCGCAGCAAAAGACAACATACTTTAACACACTCCAACACACTGAAGCACACACCGACACACTCCAGCACACTGAAGCACACACCAACACACTCCAACACACTGAAGCACACACCAACACACTCCAACACACTGAAGCACACACCAACACACTCCAACACACTGAAGCACACACCAACACACTTCAACACACTGAAGCACACACCAACACACTTCAACACACTTCAACACACTTCAACACACTTCAACACACAGCAAAAGTATCTTGCATGCCTAAACACGTACCAACAGCGAGGTTATTAACGACGCAAAATTAATATGGATGACAGGAAGAGTTCAAGATTGCATTACCTTATCCAGGGCGTGGAAGGCGTGGTGAAAGCGTGGTGAAGACGTGGTGAGGGGTGTGGGTGAAGGATAGGCGGTGGTCGGTACTGTCAGGGTGTTCATACTTCCCATGATGATAGACACGAGGCTTGGAAACTGAAAGGGAAATACAAACCAGGTATTAAAGTGCATATTTTTTAGTCATGATATTATTTGCAGTGAAAGATAAAGGAGGAAATTGAGTACTTAATCCCTTCACGCCCAGATCTTTTATTTGCTAGTATATTATCGTTTGTTAGCCATTACGAAAATTAGCTTAATATACTAAATTAGATAGTAGACAAGGGTATTAAACAGGTCATATCCATAAAATATTGCTTACATTCATTAAAATAGTCTAATGGTACCCAAATTACAATGGAAATTACGTTCTGGGCCTCAAGGGGTTAAGCGCCATACACAAAAATAAATGGTTTATAACTACTAATACTGACATAGGTGATAAAACTGTAGCCATACTGTTATATAACCTGAGTGTTTAGGTGTTGTAAGAAGTATTAACAGTTGTGAGGTGAGAGGAAAATCCCACGTTAAATGTTGGTTTAATAAAAGTTACGGTAATAAGTAAACAAATACAGAGTTGATTCATAGGAGATTATTAAAACCTTTCATTGTTGTTGTTATTATAATGTACAAGTTTATTTGATTTGAGAGAGAGAGAGAGGAGAGAGAGAGAGAGAGAGAGAGAGAGAGAGAGAGAGGGGAAAGGAGAGAGAGAGAGGGAGAGGGAGAGAAGAGAGGGAGAGAAGAGAGAGAGAGAGAGAAGAGAGAGAGAGAGAGAGAGAGAGAGAGAGAGAGAAGAGAGAGAGAGAGAGGAGAGCGAGAGCGAGAGCGAGAGAGAGAGAGAGAGAGAGAGAAGGAGGGATGGAGGAAGCCACCCTCACACAGCCACGACCTTCTATCTTTACCTTGAGAATGTGGGGGCGGCTGTGACCAGACTCCTGCTATGTGATTATGTGCCTTAGTTTCCCCCCCCCCCCCTCTCTCTCTCTCTCTCTCTCTCTCTCTCTCTCTCTCTCTCTCTACACACACACACACACGTTTCAGCATTCAATCCTTACTTCACTCAATGCTATCTTGTTTTTCCGACACGACTATTTCCTCTAACAGCGAGTGCATCAAAACAAACCACTTCTTATGCCGTGTTTTATGAGGACAGAGAAAGTATCGCCGTCATACACCACCAAAACATTCTTCTCTTCCCATTTAACGCATGTATTCCTATGTGTATGTCTGTATGTCTCGTATGGTTGGGTGTATCTGGTGTCTGTGTGCCTACCTAACATAGAGGTGGTAGTGCATGAATACCGGTAAGGGTGTTGTGGGGCAGGCAATGGGAAAGGGATCGCTCTCTTAAAATTTCACTTTCACCACCCAGCTTTCTCGTTTCTCTCAACTCCACCTCTTGTTTTTTCCTGTCCTCTCCCATGATTACAACTTTCTCGCTATATTTACACTCTTGTCTGTACTGCATGCTATTCTTTCATTCAATTGACTTTCTTCTCATCCTTATTTCGTTCAGACTTTCTGCTTTACACTCTTTCTTACTGCTGCTATTCTCTCTCTCATCTCTCTTCTCTCCTCTCTCGTCTCTCTCTCTCTCTCGTCCTCTCCTCTCTCTCTCTCTCTCTCTCTCTCTCTCTCTCTCTCTCTCTCTCTCTCTCTCTCTCCATGAATGGAATGGTCTCAGTAGACAGGTAGTTAGTGCTGAGTCATTAGGGAGCTTTAAAGAGGGGCTGGATAGTTCCTTATGTTCTCTCTCTGTGTCTCTCTGTGTCTCTTGTCTCTCTGTCTCTGTGTCTCTCTGTCTCTGTGTCTCTGTGTCTCTCTCTTTCTCGTTTTCCTGTTCCCATTACACTTCTCATTACATTCTTCTCGTTTAATCTCCTTTTTCCTCTGCATTGTACATTCATCACCCATCCTTGTAATGTAATATTCTTTCTTCATACACACTGCCTCGCCCCTCCCCCTCCCTCGCCTCCCCAATAACTACATTTAAAAACAGACTTGACGCGCACTGTAAAGTAAATGGGTATTGATAGTGCGATTTCGTATCTAGTCCCCCGTATCGATTAGTTAGTATATTTCATACCCTATCTTTCTGCACTACGAAACTTCCATGTTCCTATCTTTTAGGGACATGGTATCATTTTCCAACTGTTTTCTTACATGTAGTTGATAGTTAGTAGTATGTAGTTTCAGCAGATACCCTCGTCATGGACCAATAGGTCTCCTGGTGTCTGTTATTCCTATGTAATCCTATGTAATCCCCCGCGGCTCCTCCTCGCCCTGACTCCAGCGGCGGCAGTTTCGTGTTGGCCGCGTGTGTGTGGATTCCTGCAGTAGTCAATGTGTCGTGCTAGATCAATTGACTTTTAACCCCTTGAGACCCAGAACGTATTTTCCATTTTAATTTGACTACCATAAGACGATTTTTAGTGACTATAAGCAATATTTTAATAGATATGACCTGTTTAGTATCCTTGTCCACTAGTTAATTTGGTATATTCAGTCACTTTTCGTAATTTTAATGGCTGACAACATACGATTTTATATAGCAAAGGAAAGATCTGGGCGTGAAGGGGTTAATGATAATATAAAGTGAAAGAGGGGAGTTATAAAGGAGAGAGGGATAGGGATAAAGGAGAGAGGGATAGGGATAAAGGACTCAAGGAGGGAGGGGTAAGGTGCACTGTCGTAATAAAGGGAAGGGAATGAATGGTAGTCAGTTAATCTTGGTGTCGTGCGGCGGACCGTCAGGAATGCGAGGCGCGACTGTCTGCAGGCTGCTCTGTGGGGCCTCGGGGGTGACGGTGACGCGGTGTTGTATGATGGACAGAGCTGGGCAGTATTTAAATACAATTGTATTTAAATACGTATTTAAATACATTTGTGTATTTATAAATGTATTTATAAATACATTGGTTATCATGTATTTAAATACAGTATTTAAATACTTTTATGAGTATTTAAATACATTGTATTTAAATACATTTAATAAAAAATGTAAATACTTTTTGATCAGTTAATTTGGCCATAAACCCGCCCCACTATCTGGCAACCCTGATGTTACAGTGAACCAGGGTTGCCACTGCCAAGGAAATGGCCTGATTTCAAGGATATTTAGGCCTGAAAGGAAATTTCTAAGGAAACCCAAAATCTAAGGAAATCCTCAGGAAATAATTTTTTTTCGGACATGTTAAAATTTGTGTGTATTTAAAATGTATTTACACCTGTATTTAAATACAATTGATGTATTTAGTATTTAGTATTTAAATACATTCGTAAAATGTATTTAGTATTTAAATACATTTCTCCCATGTATTTAGTATTTAGTATTTAAATACATTCAATGTATTTAGTGCCCAGCTCTGATGATGGTGATGATGATGATGATGATGATGAGAGGAGGAGGAGGAGGAGGAGGAGGAGGAGGAGGAGAGGGGAGGAGGAGGAGGAGGAGGAGGAAGAAGAGGAGGAGGAAGAAGAGGAGGAGGAGGAGGATGTCAATTTTACGGCTTTAAAGTAGGTAATTTTCGATTGAATGAACCCTCTTACTCAACCCTAGATATCCATAAACTATTACTATAATATATATTACAATTAACTACTACTACTACTATCATCATTACTTTTACTTATCATATTTATCGTTGCTATTTGTTTGGTATAATTTCCATCCAGAGTGACGTCCTACCTAGTGTATTGTCCCTTGATGCCAAACATTTGGACTGCAGTTTACACAATTATTACAGAGCAGATCTGATAGTTTTTTTTATATTTTCTAAATTGCTTTGAAAATTTGACAGAATAGTTTTAAGCATATATACTAGTTTTGAATCAGAAGAGGTGGTGGTGGTGGTGGTGGGAGAGGTTGTGGTGGTGGTGATTGCGGGGGGAGAGGAAGTAGTGGTGATGGTGATGGTGGTGGTGACGGTGATGGTGAGGATGTGGTAGTGGTGTGGTGATGGTAATGGCAGTGATGATGGCGGTAATAATGGCACAGGTAATGGCACTGCAGGTGGGGATTACGGACACAATGGGATGATATTAAGGCGTCGCATCATTGTTACGCTTAGGAGTGACCGCGACGGCAACCTGGAGGCGGCGGTGGCGGGGGTCAGGGCCGAGGCGGGGCTTCCTGCGAGGCTGCCGGTGCGGGATGAAGGTTGAGTAGAGGGGCTGTGAAGGCTGTGGAGGCTGTGGAGAGGCTATCGAGGCTGTGGAGGCTGTGGAGGCGGTAGCAGAGTGGTTAGCGTCACCGAGTGGCGTTCTCGAAGACCCGAGTTCGATCCCGAGTGAGACCCATAAATCCACTTAATATTATTCTGCACCGTCTCGAGCGGCCTAAGAACACCCACATGCTGCCCATTAACTCTACCTTCGATTGTGAGTGCATCGGAGGACACAGGAAGCGGCATGAGCCTCTAATCACAGGCGTCACTATAAAAATCCTGCCAACGCCACCTCGGGCGAGGACCAACCATCACAGCCCTCAAGTGAGCCTCCAGGGCCTACCATCCCATCCCTGAAGGTCACTGCCTACAGGCGCGAAAGGCACAAATGTAAAAAAAAAAAAAAAAAATCTTGCTGCGACAGACAACTACAGTGGCGGTAGTGGTGGAGGTGTGTGGTATAGTGAGGAGCACCACGTAATATTGAGCGCCGTGGTGAAGGTGTGTGAAGGTGTGCGCCACAGACAAGCACACACGCACGGATCACGGCACCACGCACGGCGACCTCCACCTTCAGAGCGTGATGGTGGACGTGAGTGAGGAGGGCAAGGTGGAGGTCGCACTGCTGGACGTGAGTGTGGAGGGCGAGGTGGAGGTCGCACTGGTGGACTTTGGTCTGGCTGAGGGAAGCATAGCCCAAGCCCGTAGGAAGGAGGACGTCGGTAGGTCGGTGGCCATGGCTCGGCACGTTATCTTCAGGCAAAGGGAGAGCTGTCCGGCCCAAGACAAGAGCCTGAAGGGCGCGGCAGATCTCGACCCTGTGGAGAACCTGCTGAACCGTGCCCTTAGGATCCTCAACGCCTCGCAGGGAACGTGAGGCGTAACACACACACACACACACACACACACACACACACACACACACACACGAAATAAAAACTTGATTACCTCCACCAAGTAAGTAACACGTGTAAATATTGTCAAGGAAGTTTGTTTAAAGGGTGTAAAGATGATTCACCGCGCTGTATACGTTTCTATGCTCTCTCTCTCTCTCTCTCTCTCTCTCTCTCTCTCTCTCTCTCTCTCTCTCTCTCTCTCTCCCCCTCTCTCTCTCTCTCTCTCTCTCGGTGAAGGAAGTGAGGAAGGAAAGTACCGGAAGGTGAAGGAGGAAGGTGGGAGTTTTAGAGAGAGAGAGAGAGAGAGAGAGAGAGAGAGAGAGAGAGAGAGAGAGAGAGAGAGAGAGAGAGAGAGAAGAGGAAGGCTGTTATTGACTTCTCACCCACACACATGCACACACACTCTTTTTCTCACTCTCTATTTATCTTTCTCTCTCTTTTATCACCACTCTATAACCCTTTCACACTCACTCACTCACTCCTAATCTCTTCCTTCCTAATATCGCCTAATCTCTCTCTCTCTCTCTCTCTCCCCTCTCCTCTCTCTCTCTCTCTCTCTCTCTCTCTCTCTCTCTCTCTCTCTCTCTCTTCCACTTTATTTCCTAGTGTAGTTTAATTAAATCATTTCCACACGTCCAATTCCCTTATCAAGTCCATTTTTTTTACCTCGCCATCCTCTCTTGTCTTCTCCCCCTTGCCCCTCCCCCCCCTCCCCCCTCCTCCCCTATCTCCCACCCCTCAACCCCCCTTCCTCCTCACCCCACACCTCTCCCTCTCCACCTCCTTCCACACATCCGTATGGTGTCTGGACGATTCGAGCGAATACCTTTTCGAGCGTTGGACGATTCGAGCGAATACTTTTTCGAGCGTTGGACGATTCGAGCGAATACTTTTTCGAGCGTTGGACGATTCGAGCGAATACTTTTACGAGCGCCCCACAAACCTTGCTCCGCTTCTCACTACCGTAGTATTGATAATATTCTTTTTGTTCTTGATATCATCTGTTACTAAACCGAACCCCACCTCTAACCTAACCTAACCTAGTCTCATTTAACCTAACTTAACCGTTTCTGGCTGAAATATCGGTAGATTTATACGTTATAATAGGCGTTATAATACACTAACTTTTTCTTTTCATCAACGTTCACACAAACACACACAAAGGCGTAACAGATAGGCGTACGTCCTGTTTCTATAAATACTATAGGCAGTACAATCCAGGCAGAGGGGAGTTAGATCAGGTCAGGTACTACCCTGTGTGTGTGTGTGTGCATTACCTGACGTGACCTCACTGTTACCCTTTACCGCATATAACACTTTAGTCGCCAGCTGCAATAATGTCGCCAGCCGCCAAATATTACGAATTATAGCATCACTACTGATGTGTATGTGCCACTGAAGATGATACACAGCAGTTTATATCATGACTGTATAATCTACCCTGTTTCAGCGTTGTTTTATACTTTGTAGTTACAGCGTTGTTTTTACTTTGGTCAAAATCACGGACAAAAATTATCTAATTAGAATAAATAGGTGCAACTCCGCCGTCGCCACCGTCAGAGACCGCGGGCCAAGCCCTCCCTCACGGACAGCAGTCAGGCCAGGTTAGGTTAAGGTTAGGTTTTGTTTAAAATAAAGCCAAACTAAACCCAACCTACCCTCGCTGCTGTCCGTGAGGGAGGGATGGGACTGGGAGAGGCGCTCGTCCTGCGGTCTAAACGGTGCTGATGGCGACGGCGGAGCACCTTATTCATTCTTATTAGATCATTTTGTCCGTGATTTTGACCAAAGTAACAGCTTGCCAAGAGGTTTGAAGGTTAGTAGAAGACGCATATGACAAAAGTTTAGTCCATATGGTAGTAATCGAGATAAAGCAGAAGCGATAAAACAAAACTTTCCTATAGTGGCAGATCCCACCACAACAGTGGTATAGTGGTGGGATCTATCACTAAAAATCAATTTCTAAACCAGACATCTGACAGAAAATCTCTTAAAATACAATAACAGGTCGTCTAACCTTAAGAGAGGGAGGGATGGAGGGAAAGAGGGAGGTATGGAGGGAGAGAGGAAGGTATGAAGAGAGAGAGAGGGACAGATAAGAAGCATTAAAACAAAACTTTCCTATAGTGGGAGATCCCACCACAACACCGCCGACTGCCGTGGCGCGGCAGTCGGCGGTGTTGTGGTGGGATCTACCACTAAAAATCTATTTCTAAACCAGACATCTGACAGAAAATCTCTTAAAATACAATAACAAGCAATTTCTTAGTCCTTACTATTTAATACCATGCGTGTATAGCAGCATATCTATCCTACGCTCGAATAGCGTCCTCCGCTCGAAAAGTCATTCGCTCGAATCGTCTTTCGCTCGAAAAGTCATTCGCTCGAATCGTCTTTCGCTCGAAAAGTCATTCGCTCGAATCGTCTTTCGCTCGAAAAGTCATTCGCTCGAAAGGTCGTGTAACCATCCGTATCACTTCCCCCTCTTCAACCCCTCCCTCCTTCCCCCTCCCTAACCCCTCCCCCCTCTTCCCGCCCCTCCTCCGACCTTCAGCGGCGCGCAACGAGAGGGAATTCAGGAAGTCAATAACGCGACTAAACAGTAATCTTGAAATCTGACTCCCTGGAATTGACTCTGTATCATAATATCCCTTACCCCACCCAAAAAAAAAAAAAAAATAATAACCTCCCAAACAAAGACATTATTTGCTATCTGGAGTAAGGGATGATGGCTAAAAAGGGAGAAAAGAAAAGCACTACGAAATCTCGAAAACTCCCTGGAATTGACTGTTGCATAATATCTCTTCCCCTCTCTCCCCCAAAATAATAATAACCCCTAAAAAATGACATTATTTGCTATCTAAAATAAGGGAGTATGGCTAAAAAGGGATTAAAGAAGACATAAAAGGTGTGTGTATTAGTATCCCTTCCCCCCTACAAAAACAAACACCCAAAAAAGACATTATTTGCTATCTAAAATAAGGGAGTATGGCTAAAAAGGGATTAAAGAAGACATAAAAGGTGTGTGTATTAGCATCCCTTCCCCTTACAGAAACAAACACCCAAAAAAGACATTATTTGCTATCTAAAATAAGGGAGTATGGCTAAAAAGGGATTAAAGAAGACATAAAAGGTGTGTGTATTAGCATCCCTTCCCCCCACAAAAACAAACACCCAAAAAAGACATTATTTGCTATCTAAAATAAGGGAGTATGGCTAAAAAGGGATTAAAGAAGACATAAAAGGTGTGTGTATTAGCATCCCTTCCCCCCTACAAAAAAAACACCCAAAAAAGACATTATTTCCTATCTAAAATAAGGGAGTATGGCTAAAAAGGGATTAAAGAAGACATAAAAGGTGTGTGTATTAGTATCCCTTCCCCCCTACAAAAACAAACACCCAAAAAAGACATTATTTGCTATCTAAAATAAGGGAGTATGGCTAAAAAGGGATTAAAGAAGACATAAAAGGTGTATGTATTAGCATCCCTTCCCCCCTACAAAAAAAACACCCAAAAAAGACATTATCTGCTTTCTTAAATAAAGGAAGAAAGGAAAACAAGGGAGAAAAGAAGAGAAAAGAAGAAAAAAACCCACGTGTGTATAAGATGTAAGATAAAACTCCTCTCATTTTTTTTTTCTTGCCCTCTCTTTTTTTTATTATTATTCTTAGCCATGTGAGAACCTCTTCATTAAAACAACATTATTTTTTTTTTCTCTGTCGTGTTTTCTTTTTAATGAGCTTGTTGTCTCGTGTTTCCTCCTTTTTTGGTCACTTGGCGTGTTATCTTCCCTTAGGGTTACGTGTGTGTGTGTGCGTGTGCGTGTGTGTGTGCGTGTGCGTGTGTGCGTGTGTGTGTGTGTGTGCGTATGTGCGTGTGTGCGTGGTGTGTGTGTGTGTGTGTGCGTGTGTGTGTGTGTGTGGTTGTGTGTGTGTGTGTGTGTGTGTGTGTGTGTGTGTGGTGGTTGTGTTGTGTGTGTGTGTGGTGTGTGCGTGTGGCGTGTGGTGCGTGTTGTGTGTGTGTGTGTGTGGTGTGTGCGTGTGTGCGTGTGTGTGTGTGTGTGCGTGTGTGTGTGTGTGTGTGTGGTGTGTGTGTGTGTGTGTGTGTGTGTTGTGTGTGTTGTGTGTGTATATGGTATTTTTTCAATGTTACATAACTTTTACTCATTACTTGTCTCCCCTCTCTCTCTCTCTCCTCTCTCTCTCCTCTCTCTTCTCTCTCTCTCTCTCTCTCTCTACTCCCTCACTGTTCTGCTCCAACCACCTATTCGCACTATCATCATCATCATCATCATTCAACCGCCACACACACCTCATCCATCACCAAGAAGAAGAAGAAGAAGAAGAAGAAGAAAAAAGAAAGAAAAAAGAAAGAGGAACAAAGAAGAGAAGTAGAAGAAGAATAAAGGAAGAAGAAGGACAGATAGAAGAAGAGAAGAAGAAGAAGAGAAAGAGTAAAGAGGCAACAGTAGCAGGTAGGATAAGAGAAGATTCAGATATAAAACGAAAAGCAAGGGAGGAGGAGGAGGAGGAGGAGGAGAAGGAGGATTACATAGGATTACATAGGATTAACAGACACCAGGAGACCTATTGGTCCATAGCGAGGGTATCTGCTGAACTACATACTACTAACTATCACTACTTGTAAGAAAACAGTTGGAAAATGATACCATGTCCCTAAAGAGGATAGGAACATGGAAGTTTCCATAGTGCAGAATGATAGTGATATGAAAAATACTAACTACAACTACACTACCACTACACTAATCGATACGGGGGACTAGATACGAATTCGCACTATCAATACCCATTTACTTTACAGTGCGCGTCAAGTCTGTTTTTGAATGTAGTTATTGTGTTGGCTCCGACAACATTTGCTGGTAACTTGTTCCATCGATCAACGACTCTAACATGAAATATTTTTACGGAGATCGGTGATGCAACGTTGACCGTTTAGTTTTTAAAACCATTATTTCTTGTTGTCACTTGAGTTGAAAGCTCGAATAGGTCCTCTTGATTAATGACATCAAAACCTTTTAGGATCTTAAAGGTTTCTATCAAGTCCCCACGGATTCTACGATCCTTTAAAGGAAAACATATTAAGTTTCCGCAGTCTCTCTTCATAAGATGAATTTCGCAGTGATGGAATTGTTTGGTTGCTCTTCTTTGCACTGATTCCAATTTAGCTTGATCTTTTACGAAACAGGGCGACCAGAATTGAACGGCATATTCCAAGGTGCGGCCTAACCAAGGACGTGTATAATTGTGTCATTACTTTCGGAGTTTTATGTTCAAAGTTACGTTTAATAAAGCCCAACATCATATTTGCCTTTTTACTGGCAGCTAGGCAATGCGAACTGGTTTTCAGATCATTACTGATGATGACACCTAATCCTTTTCCTGCTGTACTTCATTAACGATTATTTTGCATTTGATAGTTATATTGAGGTTATCGTTGCCTATATGCATTACTTAACATTTATCGGAATTGAATTTTAATAGCCATTTATCACTCCAATCTGATAGTTTGTCGAGATCACTTTGTATGAGTTCGCAGTTTTCTCTAGTATATGCTTTACCGCCTAATTTGGTGTCATCTGCAAATTTTGATATTTTAGATACAAGTCCGCAGTCCAGATCGTTGATATATATCAGAAAAAGAGTAGGACCCAAGACCGAGCCCTGACAAGACAAGAGGCTCGCCCACTAGTGACATCTAACCAATCAGATGCCTCACCATTTATTACTACCCGTTGTTTACGATTTGAAAGCCAATCGCCAATCCATGAACATAATTGCTCTCCTATGCCATGTGCCCTTAGCTTGGTCAACAGTCGCTTATGTGGAACTGTATCGAAGGCTTTCTGAAAATCAAGGTATATTACATCCGAGGGAATTTAGCGTCCCAGTTTTGAATAAATGACATTAAAAAAATCCGAGTAGGTTTGTAAGCAGGATCTTCTTATCGAAATCCATGCTGGGAGTTTAGTATTGAGTTATTTTCATCGAGAAAGACACTATTTTATCCCGCAATATTTTCTCAAATAGTTTAACAATCACGGACGTTAGACTAATTGGGCGATAATTACTTGCGAGGCTCTTACTCCTTTCTTGAATATTGGTGTAAAATTAGCTAATTTCCACATACTAGGAACATTTTTTCACTAGCGATTTATTGAAAATAATCTTTAATGGGAGCGAAAGTTGACTGTGACATTCGCGAAGTAGTCGTGGCGAGATTTCGTCCACCCCACGGATTTTGCTGGGTCAAGTTTCAGCAAATACTTTGATATTTCGTCTACTGTTATCTCTCCTATTACCAGTCTATCCCTTTCGAGTCCTGCATACATGTTTACTGGTTCTGGTAATGGAGTTTCGTTTTCTTTAATAAATACCGCATTAAAGTATTCATTGAGTACAAACGCCATACTCTTATTATCATTTACCAAGATATTATTATTATCTTTCAGTGGTCCAATACTTGTTTTGACGTTTTTCTTACTTCGAACGTATTGAAAGAACCTTTTCGGGTTTGATTTGGATTCCTTTGCAATTTTTCTTCATACTCGCGCTTTTAGACTTAATTAGTCCTTTGCAGCGACGTTTGACGTCATTGTATTCTCTAGAATCGCAGTCTGCATTTGATCTTTTGTAAACTTTATACGCTCGGCGCTTTCTGCCAATGATTTGTTGGATCTCATTATTCATCCAACTGGGTCTGTTTATGTTATTCAAACGTTTTTCTTACCATGGGAACATGTTTTCCACCACCGATTGGAGTTTATTAGTGAATACATTACACATGTTTTCGGCGTTATTACCATTTAGTAGATCAATCCATTCAACTTCGCTTAGTACCCTGCTGATCTTCGTGAAATCTGCTTTATTATAATTTGGGACTAATAACCGATTTTCTGTGATGTCTACATTGCAATTTATGCCGCATCTGATTAGCCTGTGATCACTGTTTGCCAAATGTTCACCTATATCGCAGTAATCAATCAGATCAATGTCGGTAGTGAAAACTAAATCTAGGATACTATTATCCCTTGTAGGCTCACGGACCACCTGATTTAAATATACTTCGTTCACCATATCAAGCAATCGCATACCTTCTCTATCAGCAGAATTATTATTCCATTTGATATGAGGTAGGTTAAAATCTCCACAAATAATTGTATCGTTATTATTGTTCACAACTGACTTTATCTCGTCATACAGGAGGCAATCTACTTCCGCATTAGATTTGGGAGGACGATATATTGTCCCAATAGTTAGCAATTTACCGTTTAGCTTAATCTTTGCGTAGACTGAGTCATAATGATCTTTATTTACTTTATCGATTTCGATTGCTTGCAAATTTTCTTTAATATAAAGAATGACACCTCCACCTGCTTTATGCGTGCGACAATTTAGGAATGTCTTATAGCCTGGAATGGCTATTTCAGCTAATAAATGTTTATCTTTTGTGTTGACCCAACTCTCAGTGATACTGACGATATCTGGCGTTTCGGCAACAACGTATGCTAATAATTCGTTACGCTTTTAAAATAATGCTTCTGGCATTTGTGTAGAGTAATTTAAGTTCCTTGATAGTTTTGGTAACCTTGCGTGAGGGTTTACCGGCAGGGCGTCTACGGTCCACTTTTTCAGGGCGCTTGATTAAGTTACTTTGATTAGTATTTGCGGAAACGGGACGTGACCCAGCGTTGCTGTGGGGTAAGAAAGGGGTTAAGGTGATGCTGCTACCGCCGTCCGCTCGTCGTTTTTTGATCTGTAAGAAGAAACTTTATCATTTAGCAGACGTCCTAATCGTGCATGGCCGACGGGGCTGAGGTGGAGTCCGTCATCCCCAAATAGGATGGAATCCTCAACCAGGATGGGATCCTCGTAGAAATTATCCCAGAAGTTTGCGAAGTCTACATTCTCCTGTGCACAAAGAGCCCTCAGTCGGTTATTTGCGCTGAACGCCTTATCGTAAAAACGTTTGCCTACTCCTAGTCTGGGGAGAATTCCTGAAATAATGATATGATTAGTTTTAGTCTGAATTGGGATCAACTTCTGTATGTCCAGGAATTTCTCAGATCCGTGACTGTACAACGTCGTTTGTTCCTGCATGGATGACATAGGAGTGTTTCGTTTGTTCTGGACGTCATCGCAGCTGCAGTGATGTCGTCGAGTTGCCCTGGAAACAGAATCGCTTCTTTGCACTCGTGACCACCACAAACTCCACAGTTGGAGAATGAGTCCATCATCTGGTCTCATGACAAGTCTCCTTATTTCGCCAAGAACCTGAAATCTATTGTAGTTTTGTCGTAGGGGCGCCTTGACTGCTGTTGTGTGTGTGCTCCTCGCTTACGGGAGCAAGGAGCAGGAAGGAGAAAACGAGGGAGCGGGGGAGGAGGGAGGGTGGCTTGCGTAAGAGTGAGAAGGGGGACGGAGGAGGATGTAGGAGGGTAGAGAGGAGAGGAGAGGAGAGAGGAGGAGGAGAGGAGTGGAGGAGATTGAGGCGGAGGAGGAGAGGGGAGAGGAGGAGGAGGAGAGAGGTGGAGAGGTGAGGATGAGAAGGAGGAGAGGGAGGGGAAGGAGGAGAGAGGTAGGAGAGGAGAGAGAAGTGGAGAGTGAAGGGGTGATGAAGATAGAAGGGATGTGGATAGTTGGGCCGGTAGATTAGGAGTGAATCTAAGGATAGGGTGCGGGAAATCTGGAGAGAGATGAAGGAGGGGGGTAGAGCGGAGGTGTACTCGAGGACCGGAAAAGGGAGAGGATGCGAAGAGAGACGAGTAGGCAGTGTGTGGGTGGAGGTAGTGGTGGCAACTTCCGTCAGACTGTCATAATCTCACGAGACTGTCATGACCTTCTTAGATCATGTACAGTGCGAGGGTTGTGTCATGACTCTTCTTTAATCATTGTACAGTCGAGATGAGGAGGAGAGGAGGAGGAGGAGGAGGGAGGAGGAGGATGAGGAGGAGGAGGAAGAGCGGAGAGGAGGAGGAGTGGAGAAGAGGGGCGGAGGAGAGAGGAGGCGGAGGAGGAGATGGAGGAGAGACGAAAAGAAACAGAAAGTAAATGGTGACAGGAAAGAAAAATATATCACATAAAAATAATACAACAAAATATGAGAGAAATAAGAACCATGAAATAATAACAAGATAAAAGAGTGGAAAGCAAGACGGAGAGAATATATTAGTCTTACAACCTTATCCCAGACACTTATCAAGCTACTGTTGTGTGTGTGTGTGTGTGTGTGTGGTGTTGTGTGTGTTGTGTGTGGTGTGTGTGTGTTGTGTGTGTGTGTGTGGTGTGTGTGTGTGTGTGTGTGTGTCTGTGTGGTGTGGTGTGTGTTGGTGGGTAATTAAAAAAAAAAATGTGAGGTGAACCGAGAGAGAGAGAGTAGGAGAGAGAGAGAGGAGGAGAAGAGAGAGAGAGAGAAGAAAGAGAGAGAGAGAGGAGAGAGAGAAGAGAGAGAGAGAGAGAGGAGAAGAGATGAAAGAAAGAAAAATCGGACCAGAAGGTATCCAACACAAGATCAACCTCGAACCTCCTAATTATTCTTTCAACATAAACTAATTAACATCACTCATATCTAAAAACTCTTCCTTTTCCCCCTCCGTCACTCCACAAACCTTCAAATAATCCTTAACTTTCACACTTATTCTCAACCTTCAATTTCATATCTTGTACTTCTGTCAAACGAAAAGGAGTATATACCTTCAAATAATCCTTTAATTTCATCCTCCTCCTATCCTTCTGTGAGGCGAAAGAGAGTATACACCTTCAAATAATCCTTCAAATTAACCATCCTCCTATCCTTCTGGCAGACGAAAGGAAGTATAAATCTTCAAATAATCCTTCAAGTTCATCATCATCCTATCCTTCAGTGAGACGAAAGAGAGTATAAACCTCCAAATAATCCTTCAATTTCATCCTCCTCCTATCCTTCTGTGAAACGAAAGGGAGTATAATCCTTCAAATAATCCTAACTAATCATCCTATACTCCTAAGATCAAGTGACAATATCAATAAGTAGTCAAGAGTATTAGTAGTAGTAGTCAATTAACCTTGCTATCCTCCTTCTGTTAGGCGAAAGAGTATAAACCTTCAAATAATCCTTTAAATAATCCTTCAAATAAATCATCCTATACTCCTAGATCAAGTGACAATATCAATTAGTAGTCAAGAGTAGTAGTCAATTAACCTTGCTATCCTCCTTCTGTTAGGCGAAAGAGAGTATAAACCTTCAAATAATCCTTCAAATTAACCATCCTCTCCTCCTTCTGGCAGACGAAAGGGAGTATAGCTGCGAGGGTCGAGGAACCGCTAACCCTCACGTGACCACAACCACAAGACCAGAAGGGAATCTCAACCCTGAACAAGCAAACCAACCTGGAAGTTGGGGTATTTCCTGTTCAGGGTGTCGAGTGGCGGCCGCAAAGGGAGGGTGAGTGGTAGTGGTGGAGGGAAGGGAAGGCTGAGTGGTGGTAGTGGTGGTGGTGGAGGGAAGGCAGAGTGGTAGAGGCGGCGCAAAGGGATTGTTGAGTGGTAGAGGTGGTGGTGGAGGGTAGGCAGAGTGGTAGAGGAGGAGGGTAGGGAAGGCAGAGTGGCAGAGGAGGAGGGTAGGGAAGGTAGAGTGGTAGAGGAGGAGACAGGAGAGATAGCGATAAAGGGAAGGTAGAGATGGAGGGTAGGAGACAGAGGAGAGATAGGGATAAGGGAAAGGTAGAGGTGGAAGGTAAGTGACAGAGAAGATATAGGGATAAAGGGTATAGGAGGGAGGGTTAAGGTGCACTGTGGTAATAAGGGGAAGGGAAGGGAAGGGAAGGAGTGAGGAGGAGAGAAAGAGAGGTTAGGGAAGGATGATGAAAGTGGTGAATGTGGTAGAGGCTGTAAAGGTTGTTGGTGGTGATGGTGGTGAAAGATGATGACCATGATCATTGGGGGGGCGGAGAAGAAGGAGAGAGAGAGAGAGAGAGAGAGAAGAGAGAGAGAGAGAGAGAGAGAGAAGAGAGAGAGAGAGAGAGAGAGAAGAGAGAGAGAGAGAGAAGGAGAGAGAGAGAGAGAGAGAGAGAGATGAGAGAGAGAGAGAGAGAGAGATATGCGTGCAAGGTAACACGTACATGTTATATTGAATATATGTTAATGTGTCTGCGTGCGGCTGCCACTATTACTTGTCTACTACTACTTCTACTACCACGACTACTACTACCACTACCACTACCACTACTACTACTACCACTACTACTACTACTTTTACAACTACTACTACTACTTCTACTACCACGACTACTACTACTACTACTACTACTACTACTACTACCACCACCACCACCACCACTACTACTACTACTACTACTACTACTACTACTACTACTATTACTACTACTACTACTTACAAAAATATCAATTAACAAACAATACCAAATATTTAATCCCCATTTACCTGTTAGCACGGTATCTGTATTGAGGTGTGAGTGGCCGGGCGTGTGGCGGGACAGCTGGTCTTTGTCTGCCCAGTGACCGACAGTGGCTTGACCCTGAGCCACTCCAGCTGACGGGCCGATCCCAGGCATCCCGGGGGCCTCGCCTGATCCCACCCCCTGCACGGAAGAAAGGAAACAATCGTATCATAACTGGATGATGGCTTCTTTTCATTAACTAATATCAGTAGCTACTTGATGCAAACTGTGGCACTGTGGAAAGACCTCATCTATGTTTTGTGTGTGTGTGTGTGTGTGTGTACATGGTAGTGTGCAGGCTAAGGTGTGTCTCCCCCCCCCCCCCACCTGTGCCTCATCCTCCTCCTTCCCTCATCCCTCCTCCTCCTCCTCCTCCTCCTCCTCCTTCCTCCTCCTTCCTGCCTCCTCCTCATCATCTTCTCTTTTAAACGTCAATTTTAACAGAAAACTCCGAAAGTAATGACACAATTATACACGTCCTTGGTTAGGCCACACTTGGAATAGCCGTCAATTCTGGTCGCCTGTTTCGTAAAAGACCAAGCAAAATTGGAATCAGTGCAAAGAAGAGCAACCAAACAAATTCCATCTCTGCGAAATTCATCTTATGAAGAGAGACTGCGGAAACTTAATATGTTTTCCTTAAAGGATCGTAGAATCCGTGGGGACTTGATAGAAACCTTTAAGATCCTAAAAGGATTTGATGTCATTAATCAAGAGAACCTATTCGAGCTTTCAACTCAAGTGACAACAAGAAATAGTGGTTTAAAACTAAACGGTCAACGTTGCATCACTGATCTCCGTAATAATTATTTCAATGTGAGAGTCGTTGATCGATGGAACAAGTTACCAGCAAATGTTGTCGAAGCCAGCACAATAACTACATTTAAAAACAGACTTGACGCGCACTGTAAAGTAAATGGGTATTGATAGTGCCCTGCGAATTCATATTTAGTTCCCCGGATCGATTAGTTGTAGTGGTAGTGGTAGTTGTAGTTAGTATATTTCATACCCTATTTTTCTGCACTATGAAACTTCCGTGTTCCTATCTTCTTTTAAGGACATGGTATCCTTTTCCAACTGTTTTCTTACAAGTAGTTGATAGTTAGTAGTATGCAGTTCAGCAGATACCCTCGTCATGGACCAATAGGTCTCCTGGTGTCTGTTATTCCTATGTAATCCTATGTAATCCTCCTCCTCCTCCTCCTCCTCCTCTATTATTCTCATGATATATTTTATTCCTGGTCCTTAATTTTTACTCCTAATTAACTTTACCTACTTCGTTTCCGCGGATATTTTTCTTCTCTATATATCTTCCATCTTGGTTGGCTTTATCCTTAGATTTTTTGGGGAGCTATTTTTACCTCTTCTGTCCCATCCTCTTGTTATTTGTGTGTATCTGTACTTCTCTATACTTGTTTATCTCTCCTCTAGAAGGCCGTCTCCCCCCCGCTGCCCTCCAGGTGTCCTTGGGAACCATGATTGAGCTCGTCAAATTCAAAGACTCATGTGAACACACGCTGCAAAAACTCGATACCGCTAACATCACACACGCAAAAACTGTTTCAAGAGGACAAATATTTGATACGTCTAGTGGATTCCGGCTTGGCTCAAGACGTTCACCTTCCCTGGGCACCTGACACCTTGCTATGCCGTTGTGCTGCTTGATCAACATGAACAGGAAAACGTAACTATGATCCGAAAAATAAAATTACAAAAGATATAGATATTATAGATGGTAAATTTCCAGATGAACACGG
>JACEEZ010016852.1:330000-400000 GCA_016584305.1 Chionoecetes opilio
CACATGCAATGAAATGACAAGAACAATTGCTTCTGTGATGATATTGTTACTGTTATCATTATTGTTGTTGTTGTTGTATTGTTGTTTCGTACACGTATCGTTTTCATAAGTACGGCCTTGACCCAGACACGTCACACTTAGCAAAGAACGTCTACCGTAGATAACACTACAGTCGCCAGTCACTCGCCACTGCACTAATATCGCCAGGCGCCATATATTACAAATTTTAGCATCACTACAGACTTTTATGTTTCACTGAAGAGGCATGCACAGTAGTATATATTATGTACATCACACTACATGTCTTCAGTGGCACATAAAAGTCTGTAGTGATGCTAAAATTCATAATATATTGTGCCTGGCGACATTAGTGCAGTGGCAAGTGACTGGTGACTATAGTGTTATCTACGGTAGGCACAATGTTACTATAAAAAACAGCGAATCCCGTGTGTTCGGAAATGAGGGAGCCCCATTTTCGCCAATTTAACATGCGGCGAGTATAGGGTGTCAGTGCCTGGGTGGAGGGGGATAAACCTGTTGGCAGAGTCTCAGGTCAACGTCTTCACATCAACACACCCAGCGGTAATGGTTGATTCTGAGTGTTTATTGATAGTTCGAAGGCATCACTCGCCCTTATCATCATTTCTTATCCTTCCTTATCCCCTATCCATCCTTATCATTGACTAGATTACGGCGGAAGGGACCCACCATGATCAAATAGTCAAAATGCAAGACGTAGCTTAGTCAGGAATATCCAGCTTGAGTGTACCAACAACAGTTAGCTATCTTTATGTCTGTGCAGTATGTGTTGCATAGACAAGTATGTACATGTTATGATGAGAGAAGGGGTGGTGCATGTTTATAAGGCGTGGTGCATGTTTATAAGGTGGTGTGTGTGTGTGTGTGTGTGTGTGTGTGTGTGTGTGTGTGTGTGTGCAGACTCTATAACTTCACTCCCTCTGGCATCCAAGTCGAGTCAAGCCAAGTCGTTGCTGACATGAGACACAAAAGAACAGTTATGATTAAAACAATAATTGACTCAGTGTTCTTAAACCCCACTTCCGGAGACGACCTGCTGACCTCACATGTTTTTGTATCAGAAAGATAGAAATGTTTGTCTTTTTGTGTGACCGTGAAATAAAACGAGACAGAGACGGAACACTGTGAGAACTAGAAAAAAATAATGATTGGGCGGATGAGGAAGGAAGAAATAAGAAAATATAAAACACAAGGAAGGAAAACAGGAAAATATAAACGACAAGGAAAACAGGAAAGAGGAAATATTAGACTCTTGAGGGTCGCGCATGGTAATAATGGAGGAGGAAATAGGAAGTCATGTCATGTTGATAAGGAAACACGACCGACCTCCCAGTGATAAAAGTGTTGAGAGAATTAATTATTATTTTCATAATAATGAATGCTGGTTAGGTTAGGTTAGGTTAGGTTAGGTGGGGGAACCCTGGCATTAATTATTACCACCCCCACCCCCACCCCCACCCCCTTCCCCACCCCCTTAGGAAGGGGGTGGGGGTGGGGGTGGGGGTGGGGGGGTGGTAATAATTAATGCCAGCAATGATTCTTCTGGTTCTTGTGGTGCACGGGTTTTTGGAGGCGGGCGGCCTCGGCAACGTGCCCGGCGCCACCTTCACGGAAGCCCTGATCAGCGACACCCTGAGCACAGTCCCCTGGCAAGGGGGCTGCGCTGAGGGTGTCCCGGGTCGGAGCCGGTCCCGTGAAGGTGGCGCCGGTGTTGTCCTCGAGGCCGTCCGTTGTCGGAGGTCCGTGTGCCGCGGGAAACAGAAGAAGCGTTGCGTGGTGCCATATGACCTCTGATGTCTGGCACATTCACTATTATATTCTACTAGCCGCAAAGCCGCCCTCCGGGCGGACTTTTTGGCTAGCTCCTGCGGAGGGCTATTGGTGGGCCTTCGGCCCACCAAACACAGACTCTCCAGATAGCCCCTTCTAACTTTCATGAAATCATGGATGTAGAAATGTATATTAACGTCAACCCATTCACATCACCCCCAATCCATTCACTCACCCATTACCCATCACCCCCCACCCATTCACTCACCCATTACCCATCACCCCCCACCCATTCACTCACCCATTACCCATCACCCCCCACCCATTCACTCACCCATTACCCATCACCCCCCACCCATTCACTCACCCATTACCCATCACCCCCCACCCATTCACTCACCCATTACCCATCACCCCCCACCCATTCACTCACCCATTAACCATCACCACACACGCATTCACTCACCCATTACCCATCACCCCCCACCTATTCCCTCACCCATCACCCATCACCCCCCACCCATTCACTCACCCATCACCCCACACCCATTACCCATCACCCCACCCATTCACTCACCCATTACCCATCACCCTACATCAAGGTTTCCTCAATTCTCGCAACCCACTTTTTTTCACAATTCTCGCCAATAGGCTGCTAAAAAAAAGAAAAAAAAAAGTGATCGGATCATCTTATAAATGGGCTTAAAACCTTCCCCTGGTCGACCCGATTCCAAAACTGTGCCATATGAGGGGATTCCGCCACAGGGGGCGGCACCCAGAGCGGACACACACACACACACACACACACACACACACACTTTCGCTTATATTATTATAGACTATTCTCTCTCTCTCTCTCTCTCTCTCTCTCTCTCTCTCTCTCTCTCTCTCTCTCTCTCTCTCTCTCTCTCTCTCTCTCTCTCTCTCTCTCTCTCTCTCTCTCTCTCTCTCAGCACTCGAAAAAACCATGAAAGTCTGACAGTGCTAAGAAACATGAGAGTCTGACAGTGCTAAGAAACATGAGTCTGACAGTGCTAGGAAACATGAGTCTGACAGTGCTAAGAAACATGAGAGTCTGACAGTGCTAAGAAACATGAGAGTCTGACAGTGCTAAGAAACATGAGTCTGACAGTGCTAAGAAACATGAGAGTCTGACAGTGCTAAGAAACATGAGAGTCTGACAGTGCTAAGAAACATGAGAGTCTGACAGTGCTAAGAAACATGAGAGTCTGACAGTGCTAAGAAACATGAGAGTCTGACAGTGCTAAGAAACATGAGAGTCTGACAGTGCTAAGAAACATGAGAGTCTGACAGTGCTAAGAAACATGGAGTCTGACAGTGCTAAGAAACATGAGAGTCTGACAGTGCTAAGAAACATGAAGTTGACAGTGCTAGAAACATGAGAGTCTGACAGTGCTAAGAAACATGAGAGTCTGACAGTGCTAAGAAACATGAGAGTCTGACAGTGCTAAGAAACATGAGAGTCTGACAGTGCTAAGAACATGAGAGTCTGACAGTGCTAAGAAACATGAGAGTCTGACAGTGCTAAGAAACATGAGAGTCTGACAGTGCTAGGAAACATGAGCGTCTGACAGTGCTAAGAAACATGAGAGTCTGACAGTGCTAAGAAACATGAGAGTCTGACAGTGCTAAGAAACATGAGAGTCTGACAGTGCTAAGAAACATGAGAGTCTGACAGTGCTAGGAAACATGAGGTCTGACAGTGCTAAGAACATGAGAGTCTGACAGTGCTAAGAAACATGAGAGTCTGACAGTGCTAGGAAACATGAGAGTCTGACAGTGCTAGAAACATGAGAGTCTGACAGTGCTAGGAAACATGAGAGTCTGACAGTGCTAAGAAACATGAGAGTCTGACAGTGCTAAGAAACATGAGAGTCTGACAGTGCTAGGAAACATGAGAGTCTGACAGTGCTAGGAAACATGAGAGTCTGACAGTGCTAAGAAACATGAGAGTCTGACAGTGCTAGGAAACATGAGAGTCTGACAGTGCTAAGAAACATGAGAGTCTGACAGTGCTAAGAAACATGAGAGTCTGACAGTGCTAGGAAACATGAGAGTCTGACAGTGCTAAGAAACATGAGAGTCTGACAGTGCTAAGAAACATGAGAGTCTGACAGTGCTAAGAAACATGAGAGTCTGACAGTGCTAGGAAACATGAGAGTCTGACAGTGCTAAAAAACATGAGAGTCTGACAGTGCTAAGAAACATGAGAGTCTGACAGTGCTAAGAAACATGAGAGTCTGACAGTGCTAGAAACATGAGAGTCTGACAGTGCTAGGAAACATGAGAGTCTGACAGTGCTAAGAACATGAGAGTCTGACAGTGCTAAGAAACATGAGAGTCTGACAGTGCTAGAACATGAGAGCTGACAGTGCTAAGAAACATGAGAGTCTGACAGTGCTAGGAAACATGAGAGTCTGACAGTGCTAAGAAACATGAGAGTCTGACAGTGCTAAGAAACATGAGAGTCTGACAGTGCTAAGAAACATGAGAGTCTGACAGTGCTAAGAAACATGAGAGTCTGACAGTGCTAAGAAACATGAGAGTCTGACAGTGCTAGGAAACATGAGAGTCTGACAGTGCTAAGAAACATGAGAGTCTGACAGTGCTAAGAAACATGAGAGTCTGACAGTGCTAGAAACATGAGAGTCTGACAGTGCTAAGAAACATGAGAGTCTGACAGTGCTAAGAAACATGAGAGTCTGACAGTGCTAAGAAACATGAGTCTACAGTGCTAGGAACATGAGAGTCTGACAGTGCTAAGAAACATGAGAGTCTGACAGTGCTAAGAAACATGAGAGTCTGACAGTGCTAGAAACATGAGAGTCTGACAGTGCTAAGAAACATGAGAGTCTGACAGTGCTAAGAAACATGAGAGTCTACAGTGCTAGGAAACATGAGAGTCTGACAGTGCTAAGAAACATGAGAGTCTGACAGTGCTAAGAAACATGAGAGTCTGACAGTGCTAGGAAACATGAGAGTCTGACAGTGCTAAGAAACATGAGAGTCTGACAGTGCTAAGAAACATGAGAGTCTGACAGTGCTAGGAAACATGAGAGTCTGACAGTGCTAAGAAACATGAGAGTCTGACAGTGCTAAGAAACATGAGAGTCTGACAGTGCTAGGAAACATGAGAGTCTGACAGTGCTAAGAAACATGAGAGTCTGACAGTGCTAAGAAACATGAGAGTCTGACAGTGCTAAGAAACATGAGAGTCTGACAGTGCTAGAAACATGAGAGTCTGACAGTGCTAGGAAACATGAGAGTCTGACAGTGCTAAGAAACATGAGAGTCTGACAGTGCTAGAAACATGAGAGTCTGACAGTGCTAAGAAACATGAGAGTCTGACAGTGCTAAGAAACATGAGAGTCTGACAGTGCTAGAAACATGAGAGTCTGACAGTGCTAAGAAACATGAGAGTCTGACAGTGCTAAGAAACATGAGAGTCTGACAGTGCTAAGAAACATGAGAGTCTAGACAGTCTGGGCTAGGAAACATGAGAGTCTGACAGTGCTAAGAAACATGAGAGTCTGACAGTGCTAAGAAACATGAGAGTCTGACAGTGCTAAGAAACATGAGAGTCTGACAGTGCTAAGAAACATGAGAGTCTGACAGTGCTAGAAACATGAGAGTCTGACAGTGCTAAGAAACATGAGAGTCTGACAGTGCTAGAACGAGCGAAGTAGAAACATGAGAGTCTGACAGTGCTAAGAAACATGAGAGTCTGACAGTGCTAGAAACATGAGAGTCTGACAGTGCTAAGAAACATGAGAGTCTGACAGTGCTAAGAAACATGAGAGTCTGACAGTGCTAAGAAACATGAGAGTCTGACAGTGCTAGAAACATGAGAGTCTGACAGTGCTAAGAAACATGAGAGTCTGACAGTGCTAGGAAACATGAGAGTCTGACAGTGCTAAGAAACATGAGAGTCTGACAGTGCTAAGAAACATGAGAGTCTGACAGTGCTAAGAAACATGAGAGTCTGACAGTGCTAGGAAACATGAGAGTCTGACAGTGCTAAGAAACATGAGAGTCTGACAGTGCTAGGAAACATGAGAGTCTGGACAGTGCTAGAAACATGAGAGTCTGACAGTGCTAAGGAAACATAGGAGTCTGACAGTGCTAGAAACATGAGAGTCTGACAGTGCTAAGAACATGAGAGTCTGACAGTGCTAAGAAACATGAGAGTCTGACAGTGCTAGGAAACATGAGAGGCTGACAGTGCTAAGAAACATGAGAGGCTGACAGTGCTAAGAAACATGAGAGTCTGACAGTGCTAGGAAACATGAGAGTCTGACAGTGCTAAGAAACATGAGTCTGACTATTATATCGGAAGCATGGCAGTGAAAACAGAGATAGAAAGTGGCAAGCAAGAGAGAGACAGACAGCCACGGAACCCTGCTGAAGGAAAGCAAGGTTAGTTCTCATATTTTGTTTGTAAAAAATAAATAAAAAAAAGTGTTGAGAGCAATGACACACTTATAGATAGACAATAATAATTTTTTTTTTTTATAGATGTATATTTGTAGGGACAATATGGAGACAAAGGGCCCTAAAAAACACGTCACATAAATAAAACGATATAACGGTTCGTAATTTAATTAATGAATATATCATCATATATTTTCGTATTGCCATAACTCCAAAAAAATAACAATAATAAAATAAAATATAAAAATAGTGGATATTTTCCTTCCACCAGAATATAAAATGCTTATGTCTTTGTGTTGGTTTTCTGTAAGAGGAGGAGGAGGATTACATAGGACTACATAGGAATAACAGACACCAGGAGACCTATTGGTCCATAGCGAGGGTATCTGCTGAACTACATACTACTAACTATCAACTACTTGTAAGAAAACAGTTGGAAAATTATACCATGTCTCTAAAGAGGATAGGAACATGGAAGTTTCGTAGTGCAGAATGATAGGATATGGAAAATACTAACTACAACTACCACTACCACTACAACTAATCGATACGGGGGACTAGATACGAATTTGCACTATCAATACCCATTTACTTTACAGTGCGCGTCAAGTCTGTTTTTGAATGTAGTTATTGTGCTGGCTCCGACAACATTTGCTGGTAACTTGTTCCATCGATCAACGACTCTAACATTGAAATAATTTTTACGGAGATCGGTGATGCAACGTTGACCGTTTAGTTTTAAACCATTATTTCTTGTTGTCACTGGAGTTGAAAGCTCGAATAGGTTCTCTTGATTAATGACATCAAAACCTTTTAGGATCTTAAAGGTTTCAATCAAGTCCCCACGGATTCTACGATCCTTTAAGGAAAACATATTAAGTTTCCGCAGTCTCTCTTCATAAGATGAATTTCGCAGAGATGGAATTTGTTTGGTTGCTCTTCTTTGCGGAAGAGGGGTGAGTATGTCTCCTCCTCCTCCTCCTCCTCCTCCTCCTCCTCTGCTCTTTGTCCACATGTATACGCCCCCTCCCTCTGACTGACCCTGGTGACCTAGCATGCCACGCGAAGACGCTTTTCTGTTAGTATGTTAGGAGTTTGTGAAGGATTTCGTTATCATAAAAAAGTATATTGCATTTTATGACATGAGATTAATCCTATTCACACACCCACCCACCCACCCACCCACCCACCCACCCACCCACACCACGCCAGGACGAACTTGGTGGACAGAACATGACAGGAGTAAGAGTGAACAATAATCGCAGTCAAATTTCGAAGAGGCAAACATGTCTTTCGGTAGAGAGAATAATAGTATAATAAAAGAGAAAAAAAAACCCCAAAATGATGCCCTAAACAAAATGAAAAACCTACCTATAAGGAAAAAAACTAACAGAAAAACATACGAAACAAGACACATCAAGTAACAATGATAAAAACATTAATCAAGAAAATATAAAAAAAATGCAAAATAATGCCTAAAACAAAAAGCAAAATCTACCTTAAAAAAAGCAATAAAAAAACCAGATACGAAGCATGACAAATAAATGAACAATAATAAAAATAAATCAAATGAATGAAAAGAAAAAAACCTAGAATATGAAAAATCTACCTAATAAAACAATAGATAAACAGATATGAAACATGACAAATAAAGTAACAATGAAAAAAGAAACAAGTGGAATTGAGATCGGTGGGTGACGCCAGAATGAAGGCGATGACGCAACACTAAAAACAACACAATACACGTGTCATTATCAAACAGGCATAACAAGTCATATCAAGTCACACACAGGAGCATAACAAGTCCTATCAAGTCACACACAGGAGCATAACAAGTCATATCAAGTCACACACAGGAGCATAACAAGTCCTATCAAGTCACACACAGGAGCATAGCAAGTCATATCAAGTCACACACAGGAGCATAACAAGTCCTATCAAGTCACACACAGGAGCATAACAAGTCCTATCAAGTCACACACAGGAGCATAACAAGTCCTATCAAGTCACACACAGGAGCATAACAAGTCATAGCAAGTCACACACAGGAGCATAACAAGTCATATCAAGTCACACACAGGAGCATAACAAGTCATATCAAGTCACACACAGGAGCATAACAAGTCCTATCAAGTCACACACAGGAGCATAACAAGTCATAGCAAGTCACACACAGGAGCATAACAAGTCATATCAAGTCACACACAGGAGCATAACAAGTCCTATCAAGTCACACACAGGAGCATAACAAGTCATATCAAGTCACACACAGGAGCATAACAAGTCCTATCAAGTCACACACAGGAGCATAACAAGTCCTATCAAGTCACACACAGGAGCATAACAAGTCCTATCAAGTCACACACAGGAGCATAACAAGTCATATCAAGTCACACACAGGAGCATAACAAGTCCTATCAAGTCACACACAGGAGCATAACAAGTCATATCAAGTCACACACAGGAGGAAAACTGGAACAAGAAACAGAGAGTGAGGGAGAGGAGGGAGGCAGAGGAGATAGAGTAGGAGGGAGAATAATGATACAAAGGAATACAAAGGAATACAAAAGAAGAACAAATAGCAACAGCCCTACTAGGCCAAACGAGGCTGCCTGTGGGACTACTTTCTACCACTGTAGTTTCTACGTGTTAGGGGTAAAAGAATAGCAAAGTTGAAGGCTCCTCCCCACCACTCTCCCTCCGACCGAGGCTTGCAGGAAAAAAGTGAGAAAAAAACACCATGCAGTATTGAAAAACTGCCATGGAATTTTATAGGAAAGATTGAAGGAGAGACACACTCTGAACTACAGCTAACGCTACAAAAAAAAAAGAGTTTACTTAGGACCGAAGTAATCGAGTTGGGCAGTTGATGCTAAGTATTTATCTAGTTTGTTCTTAAACGCCTCAACCGTGTTACTATTAACTACTTGTGGTGGAAGAGAGTTCCATATATTAACAACTCTATTAAAGAAAAAGGGCTTCGCTTCATGTGACCGAAATCGCTTACCAATGATCTTGTATCCATTACTACGAGTAGTGCTTGTCCAATCAATATTCAAATAGTCGTTTATGTTAACATTACCGAAGCCATGGAACATTTTAAACAATTCTATTAAGTCTCCTCACAACCTAGGAGGAAGAGGAGAGAGAGAAGGAGGGAGAGGAGAGAGTTGGAGGGAGAGGAGAGAGTAGGAGAGAGAGGTAGGGAGGAGGGAGAGAAGAAAGTAGGAAGAAAACCAGAGTAGGAGGGAGAGGAGAGAGACTATAGGAGGGAGGAGGAAAGGAGAGAGAATATGAGGGAAAGGAGAGAGTAGGAAGAGAGATACGACCTACAAGACGGGACAGAAGGTGGCATGGGAAGGGAAAAGGTAAACAGGAAGGAAGTAGGAAAAGGGAAACAGGAAGGAAGTAGGAAAAGGTAAGAAGAGGTCCGGGAATTCCTGATAGAAAACCAAGAGGCGTGTGTTATTTATTAATGTGAAGACGCTGATTACAGGGTTGTGTGTGGCGGCGGGATTGGTGCTCGACGGGTGTTCCCAAGGTTAATTGACTGCTACTACTACTACTAATTGACTACGTGACTACTGCTTAATTGACTACTACTACTACTACTAATTGACTACGTGACTACCTGTTAAAAGACTACTACTACTACTACTACTACTAATTGACTACGTGACTACCTGTTAATTGACTACTACTACTACTTGACTACTTGTTAATTGACTACTACTACTAATTGACTGCTTGACTACTTGTTAATTGACTACTACTACTAATACTAATTGACTATTTGACTACTTTATAATTGACTACTACTACTACTAACTGACTACGTGACTACTTGTTAATTGACTACTACTACTACTAATTGACTACTTGACTACTTGTTAATTGACTACTACTACTACTAACTAATTGATATTGTCAGTTGATCTAGGGGGTTAAATGTGAAGCTGTCAACGTTCACAGCTTCGATCTCCCTGCGTTGCTGCAAGGGGAGTGTAGTTATGGGTTTCGATATAAAAGGTTTATGAGTGAAAGTTGATTTTCTCTATCGGTTGTAGGTGTATATTGAAATCAGTTTCCTATATCATACCCTGTAACATAAAAAAAGTCTTAAGGAAGGAATACCAAAAAGTCTACAAGCGCTGTTGGCTCCTGCGTCGAAAAGTCCACGACTTTTTAAACGCTCTGCTTTAAACATAGCTTTGAATGTAGTACTTAAGTTTATCTTTACTACTGTGATTTATCTTTTGTTTAAATATTGATCTTACATCATAAGGAACTCGCCAAGAAAAAAGAACAAAACTTAACAAAAAGCCCAATGGTTGCCCCTCACTCCTCGATACCCAACAAAAGGAGACATTCCTTTTACCCATTGATCTGACTTTTCTATTACTATTTACCAAAGGTGGGCACCAAACCGTTAATCCGTTAATCGTTAATTAACGAAGTTAACATTTTCGTTAACGATTTAACTTTTATGTTAACTTTGGAAATCATTATCGGACTAATTAACTTCCGTTACATTTAACTTCCGTTAACTCAAGTCCGCTAACACAATTTTTTTTAGTTTTATACTAATATTGTGTTTCATTTAAGGTTTTTTTCACCCTTTTCTGGCTCTAAAAGCCTTTAAAAACCTAAAACAGGGCCAAAACTATGAAATCTGCCTTTTTTAGGTCTTTTTAAAAGTTAAAACTATAAAATCTGCCTTTTTTTTTACTCTAAAGCAAAAAAAAACTATAGTTTTTGGGTTCTAAAACCCTTAAAGAACCCCATAAAGGCTGATTTTATAGTTTTGGCACTTTTCAAAGGTGTTTTTAGGTGGTTTTAGAGCAAAAACAGATTTTTTGATTTTTTTCTATAATAAAAATTAACGTTAACGGTTTATCGATAACTTCCGTTACATTTTTAAAGAATTAACTGATTAACGGTTATCGAAGTTAATTTTTTGGTTAACGGATTAACGGTTAACGAAGTTAACTTTTTGATTAACGGCGCCCACCACTGCTATTTACTATGACACAGTATGACCGTTCATTTTCTAGCGCGGATCTGTAGATACCAATCAGTCAGTCGTGTTCTCATCACCTTACCATTGCTCCCTCACCTCGGTTGATGTAGTGCTAGAAAATATTGGGGGAGACAGTGAACTCCTCTATAAGCAAAATATAAAAAGAAGAAAGGCTAGGAAATCTAAAAAAGAAAAGGCTATAATTATACTGTATCAATGTCACCCTACATGTTTGGGGGAAGACCTCATGCATGGGGGAAAAACGATGGTGAGGCTACTGATGTGAGAAAAAGGAAAGAAAGGAGGAAGGGAAACCAAACTGGAAGATGAAGACTTGATCAATAGGGAGAAAAAACAACCTCACGTTACGTCATCAGCATGGAGGGAGAACACAGGGATGGAAAAACCCTAAAAAGGTGAGTCTATGGGAAAATAATTGACGAGTAACTGACAACACAAAGAGGAGTGGCGAGTGAAAAAAATAAATGGAAAAGAAGGTGAATAACTGACAATATAAAAATAAGTGGTGAGTGAATAATGAATGGAAAAAAAGTGAATAATTGAAATGTAAAAATAAGTGGTCAGTGAAAAATTAATGGAAAAAAAGTGAATAACTGACAACATAAAAATGAGTGGTGAGTGAATAATGAATGGAAAAAAGGTGAATAGCTGACAACATAAAAATAAGTGGTGAGTGAATAATGAATGGAAAAAAGGTGAATAACTGACAATATAAAAATAAGTGGTGAGTGAATAATGAATGGAAAAAAGGTGAATAACTAACAATATAAAAATAAGTGGTGAGTGAATAATGAATGGAAAAAAGGTGAATAACTGACAATATAAAAATAAGTGGTGAGTGAATAATGAATGGAAAAAAGGTGAATAACTAACAATATAAAAATAAGTGGTGAGTGAATAATGAATGGAAAAAAGGTGAATAACTGACAATACAAAAATAAGTGGTGAGTGAATAATGAATGGAAAAAAGGTGAATAACTGACAATACAAAAATAAGTGGTGAGTGAATAATGAATGGAAAAAAGGCGAATAATTGACAATACAAAAATAAGTGGTGAGTGAATAATGAATGGAAAAAAGGTGAATAACTGACAATATAAAAATAAGTGGTAAATGAAAAATGAATGGAAAAAAAGGTGAATAACTAACAATATAAAAATAAGTGGTAAATGAATAATGAATGGAAAAAAGGCGAATAATTGACAATACAAAAATAAGTGGTGAGTGAATAATGAATGGAAAAAAAGGTGAATAACTGACAATATAAAAATAAGTGGTGAGTGAATAATGAATGGAAAAAAGGTGAATAACTGACAATACAAAAATAAGTGGTGAGTGAATAATGAATGGAAAAAAAGTGAATAATTGACAATGTAAAAATAAGTGGTGAATGAATAATGAATGGAAAAAAAGTGAATAATTGACAATACAAAAATAAGTGATGAGTGAATAATGAATGGAAAAAAAGTGAATAATTGACAATGTAAAAATAAGTGGTCAGTGAATAATGAATGGAAAAAAAGGTGAATAACTGACAATATAAAAATAAGTGGTGAGTTAATAATGAATGGAAAAAAAGTGAATAATTGACAATATAAAAATAAGTGGTGAGTGAATAATGAATGGAAAAAAAGGTGAATAACTGACAATATAGAAATAAGTGGTAAATGAATAATGAATGAAAAAAAAGATGAATAACTAACAATACAAAAATAAGTGGTGAGTGAATAATGAATGAAAAAAAAGATCAATAACTAACAATACAAAAATAAGTGGTGAGTGAAAAATGAATGGAAAAAAAGGCGAATAACTGACAATACAGAAATAAATGGTGAGTGAAAAATAAGTGGCAAGAGAATAATGAATGTAAAAAATAGTGAATAACAGACGATCCAAAAATCATCACTAGGAAAAAATTATGACTTACAAAATAACCCAAGAAAATACAATAACAACACATAAGAGTCAAGTCATAAAACCAACACACAAAACAGCTGATTAAACAGAGCAAGGAGACACACTAAACAGAGGGTCTTAGTAAAGGAAAAGAGACTGGCAGTGAATAGACTCTTCATAACCTTCCTTTTTTCACCCCTGTTCTGTCCTCTAAAATGTAAAAAAGAAGACAAATATTTAAGAGGATTGTATATAGGAGACACACAAAACAGCTAATTAATCAAAGAAAGGAGACGGGCAGTGAACAGGATCTTCGTACCCTTCCTTTTTTCACCCTGTTCTGTCCTCTACCATGTAAATAAGACGACAAATATATAAGAGGATTGTATATAGGAGACACACATAGGTGATTAATAGGAGAAAGGAGAGTGGCAGTGAACAGGATCTTCGTACCCTTCATTTTTTTTTAACCCTGTTCTGTCCTCTAAAATGTAAAAAAGAAGACAAATAAGTAAGAGGATTCTATAGGAGACACACAAAACAGCTGATTAACACACGTATGACCTCAAAATAATAATGGGGAAGGAGATAGATTGAAAAAGGGGTTGTAGGGAAGAGAGGGGTTGGAAAAAGGGTGTGTGGGGAAGAGAGGGGTTGGAAAAAGGGGTGTGGGGAAGAGGGGTTGGAAAAAGGGTGTGTGGGGAAGAGAGGGGTTGGAAAAAGGTGTGTGTGGGGATGAGAGGGGTTGTAAAAAGGGTTGGTGTGGGGATGAGAGGGGTTGGAAAAGGGGTGTGGGGAAGAGAGGGGTTAGAAAAAAGGGGTGTGGTGGGGAAGAGAGGGGTTAGAAAAAGGGGTGTGTGGGGAAGAGAGGGGTTGGAAAAAGGTGTGTGTGGGGATGAGAGGGGTTGGAAAAAGGTGTGTGTGGGGAAGAGAGGGGTTGGAAAAAGGGTGTGTGGGGAAGAGAGGGGTTGGAAAAAGGGGTGTGGGGAAGAGAGGGGTTGGAAAAAGGGTGTGTGGGGAAGAGAGGGGTTGGAAAAAGGGTGTGTGGGGAAGAGAAGGGTTGGAAAAGGGGTTAAAAAGGGGTGTGTGGGGAAGAGAGGGGTTGGAAAAAGGGTGTGTGGGGAAGAGAAAAAATAGAGAAAGGGGTTAAAAAAGGGTGTGTGGGGAAGAGAGGGGTTGGAAAAAGGGGTGTGTGGGGAAGAGAGGGGTTAAAAAAGGGTGTGTGGGGAAGAGAGGGGTTGGAAAAAGGGGCGTGTGGAAGGGAAAAAGGTAGAGAGGGTTCAAAATAATAACCTTTCCTCCTATCCAATCGTTTTTTCCCAGATTCTCTTGAGTAACTGAAGGTAGAATTACACAACCAATAATAAATAGATAGTTTCCAAGACGTTTCAATTCGTGGAAGGTAACAGATAAATAATTAGTAAGTGTGAAGGAGTTACCTGGAGTATATCATTCGGCTTTTGATACAGTTTTCTTATGTTCTTCAAGTCACCACAACTCTTTCTTTAGTCATTCTCTCCTCTCCCTTTAACCGTAACCAGCCTATGTAATTACACAAGCCTCCCTTCCTCTCTTAGACGATTTGTCACCATTAATATTGCAGTTGAAGCTTATCTCCTTCTAACCCAAAATCTTCCTGCCTTTTTTGAGCAATTTTCTGCTATTTTCGTTACCGCCACATAATGCTCTCTCTCTCTCTCTCTCTCTCTCTCTCTCTCTCTCTCTCTCTCTCTCTCTCTCTCTCTCTCTCTCTCTCTCTCTCTCTCTCTCTCTCTCTCTCTCTCTCTCTCTCTCTCTCTCTCTCTCTCAATCTTCGGCAGTCATTGTATGGGCGTCATGTAAGGGCGGGCTGTACTGGATTCTTCAAGGGCATCGTGTTCTCCTCGTAAGTGTTCGTGACAGGGTATTAAGGAGGAGGAGGAGGAGGAGGAGGAGGAGGAGAGGAGGAGGTGGTGGTTGAGAAATGGTCAAATATGGGTTTCTCTCTCATGGGTTCATCTCTCTCTCTCTCTCTCTCTCTCTCTGTCTCTCTCTTCTCTCTCTCTCTCTCTCTCTCTCTCTCTCTCTCTCTCTCTCTCTCTCTCTCTCTCTCTCTCTCTCTCTCTCTCTCTCTCTCTCTCTCTCTCACCATGAAAATTTAAATCAATACTTGTGAAGGAGATATGTACACGAAATAGCAAAATATATGGTGGTGTGTGTGTGTGGGGGGGGGGGGGTGTATGTGTGTGTGTGTATGTGTGGGGTTCTCTATGGATATTAGGAAAACTTCTCAGGGCGAAACATTGGCCATGACTCTACTCTAGGAGAAGGAGGGACAGAGGGCGGTGATGCGGAAATGTGATAATAAATTGAAAGTCAGGTGTGTGTGTTAACAATGGCGTGAAGGTGGAAGACTCCCGGAGGACTTAGCACCACCGTGAAAACAGGAAACACAAGGAAACAATAGGAAACAAATGGAAGACAGAATAAGGCAGCTAAATGAAAATGGCAAACACGCGAATACAAAAGGAAAAAAGGGACAAATATGAAACAGCTGGGTAAAAATGGGAAAAGACGCGCGAAAAAAAGGAAGCGAGTAAAAAAAAAAAAAAGGAGAAAAAAGGCGAAATAAAGTCAAACAGATGAAGAAAAAAAAACCCAGCTGCTTGAAAATGGGAATCACGAATAAATAAAATAATAAAAAAAAGGAAAATAAATGGGAAAAGAATAAAACTCGTGAAAAGCGTGAAAATTGGAAACACGTGCACGAAAAAAAAACGAAAAAGTAAAAAAGGTGCAAAAATAATTAAAAAGATGCGTTAAAATGGAAAAAAACACTAAACAGAAGAAGAAAGGAGGGAGAGGAGAGAGTAAGGGGGAGAAGGGAGAGTAGGGGGGGAAGAGTAGGAGGGAGAGGAGAGAGTAGGGGAGAGTTAGAGGAAGAGAGTAGGAGGGGAAGGGAGAGTAGGAGGGAGAGGAGAGAGTAGGGGGAGAGGAGTAGGAGGGAGAGGGAGGAGTAGGAGGGAGAGGAGAGAGAGTAGGAGGGAGAGGAGAGAGTAGGGGGGAGAGGAGAGAGTAGGAGGGAGAGGAGAGATTAGGAGGGAAAAGGGAGAGTAGGAGGGAGAGGAGAGAGTAGGAGGGAGAGGAGAGATTAGGAGGGAAAAGGGAGAGTAGGAGGGAGAGGAGAGAGTAGGAGGGAGAGGAGATGGAGGAGAGTAGAGGGGGAGAGGAGAGAGTAGGGGGGAGAGGAGAGAGTAGGAGGGAGAGAGAGGAGAGAGTAGGGGGGAGAGGAGAGAGTAGGGGGGAGAGGAGAGAGTAAGGGGGAGAAGGGAGAGTAGGGAGGAGAGAGTAGGAGGGAGAGGAGAGAGTAGGAGGAAGGAGGAAGAGAAACAAGACCAAAATAAGAAATCATTGAGGAATAAATAAAATTGCTGCGTGAAATTTGAGAAAAAAGAAAAAAGAAAGTAAAATATATGAAAAAGAAATAAAACCGCTGCGTGAAAATAGGAAACGCGAATAAAAATAGAAGGAAAGTAAAAAAGATGAAAATATAATAAAATAGCTGCGTGAAAATGAGAAAAAGAAAAAAAAAAGTAAAACAGATGAAAAAAAATAAAAGCTGCGTGAAAATGAAAAAACAAACAAAAAAAGAAGTAAAATAGATGAAAAATGAATAAAACAGCTGCGTGAAAATGAAAATAAACAAAAAAAGAATGCAAAATAGATGAGAAAAGTATAAAACAACTGCGTGAAAATTGGAAACTCAAGAAAAAAAAGTAAAACAGATAAAAGAGAATGAAACATCTGTGTGAAAATAGGAAAACAGCTGCGTGAAAATAGGAAAACAGCTGCGTGAAAATAGGAAAACAGCTGCGTGAATTAGGAAAACAGCTGCGTGAAAATAGGAAAACAGCTGCGTGAAAATAGGAAAACAGCTGCGTGAAAATGGGAAACACGAAAAAAAAGTCAAAAATATGAAAAAATAAAAAGGCAGCTGCGTGAAAATTGGATATACGAAAAAAAAGAAAATAAAAAAGATGAAAGAAGAATAAAACAGCTGCGTGAAAATGGAAATCACATGCACGAAAAAAGACGAAAAAAAGTAGGAGATGAAAAAATTATAAAAAAGCTGCGTGAAAATGAGAAAACAAAAAAAAGGAAAATAGATGAAACTAAAATAAAACAGCTGCGTGAAAATGGGAAACACACAAAAAAGTAAAAAATAACGAAACAGCTGCGTGAAAATAGGAAAAAAACACGAAAAAAAGTAAATGAGATGAAGAAATTATAAAAAAGCTGCGTGGAAATGAGAAAAAAAATAAAGATGAAACTAAACTAAAACAGCTGCGTGAAAATGGATGACATACCAAAAAAAGGATTACATACCCCAAAAATGGATTACATACCCCAAAAATGGATTACATACCCCAAAAATGGATTACATACCCCAAAAATGGATTACATAAACCAAAAATGGATTACATACCCCAAAATGGATTACATACCCCAAAAATGGATTACATACCCCAAAAATGGATTACATACCCCAAAAATGGATTACATACCCCAAAAATGGATTACATACCCCAAAAATGGATTACATAAACCAAAAATGGATTACATACCCCAAAAATGGATTACATACCCCAAAAATGGATTACATACCCCAAAAATGGATTACATACCCCAAAAATGGATTACATACCCCAAAAATGGATTACATACCCCAACAATGGATTACATACCCCAAAAATGGATGACATACCACAAAAATGGATTACATACCCCAAAAATGGATGACATACCCCAAAAATGGATGACATCCCCACAAAATGGATACATACCCCAAAATGGATTACATACCCCAAAAATGGATTACATACCACAAAAATGGATTACATACCCCAAAAATGGATTACATACCCCAAAAATGGATTACATACCCCAAAAATGGATTACATACCCCAAAAATGGATTACATACCCCAAAAATGGATTACATACCCCAAAAATGGATTACATACCCCAAAAATGGATGACATACCCCAAAAATGGATTACATACCCCAAAAATGGATTACATACCCCAAAAATGGATTACATACCCCAAAATGGATTACATACCCAAAAATGGATTACATACCCAAAAATGGATTACATACCCCAAAAATGGATTACATACCCCAAAAATGGATTACATACCCCAAAAATGGATTACATACCCCAAAAATGGATTACATACCATAACAAAAAAAAATTGTAAACAAGAATAAAAAAACGATGTAAAAATGGAAAAACACGAATAAAAAGCAAAAAAAAGGTGACAAAATAATAAAACAGTAGCGTGACAATGGGAAACTTACGAAAAAGAGGAAGAATATAGATGAAGCAAAAATAAACTTGCTCTTGACTTTACCCTTCCCCAAGGTTGGCTTCTTATCCCCTGTAAAGTTTTCCTTCTTTCCGTCAAGGTCAAAGGGAGTCATCGCGTACTTGTAAAGGTTATTGGCCATGTGTTAAGGAGAGGAAAGTCACCTTAGTGTGTGTGTGTGTGTGTGTGTGTGTGTGTGTGTGTGTGTGTGTGTGTGTGTGTGTGTGTGTGTGTGTGTGTGTGTGTGTGTGTGTGTGTGTGTGTGTGTGTGTGTGTGTGTGTGTGTGTGTGTGTGTGTGTGTGTGTGTGTGTGTGTGTGTGTGTGTATTAAGGAGAAGGAGGAGGAGGAGGAGGAGGAAGAGGAGGTGGTGGTTGAGAAATGGTCAAATATGGGTTTCTCTCTCTCTCTCTTGTCTCTCTCTGTCTCTTTCTGTCTCCTCTCCCTCTCCTCTCTCTCTCTCTCTCTCTCTCTCTCTCTCTCTCTCTCTCTCTCTCTCTCTCTCTCTCTCTCTCTCTTCTCTCTCTCTCTCTCTCTCTCTCTCACCATGAAAATTTAAATCAATACTTGTGAAGGAGATATGTACACGAAATAGCAAAATATATGGTATATGTGTGTAGGTACTGTGTGTGTGTGTGTGTGTGTGTAGTATGTGTGTGTATGTGTGTGTATGTGTGTGTGTGTGTGTGTGTGTGTGTGTGTGTGTGTGTGTGTGTGTGTGTGTGTGTGTGTGTGTGTGTGTGTGTGCGTGCGTTTTCTGTCTTTTGGTATATTTTGTAGCGTATTTTCTTTATTTTTTCCTCACAGGGAGATAAGAAAAGAGCTATGTATCTAAAGCAATAATTTTCCGTCGTGTTACGCTACAAAGAATATGAAAATTATGATAGAGTTTTGTTATGTGTCTGTGTGGTTGTCTGTATGTCTGTACGTTCGTGTTCTATCTTTTTATTTGTTTCCCAATGATGATGATAATAATGATGATGAGATGATGATGGTATGTATGCTTCAGTTAATGATAAAGCAACACTATATTTGCATCCTAAGAGTGTGACAGTTTTGAGATGAAAGAAAAAAAGGGAAGATTTGTTTTCTTTCCTCCTTTTTTCAAAATTTTCTTTTTTGAAATACCACCACCATCACCACCACTAATAGTAATAGTAATAATAATGATAATGATGAAAACATTGCCAGACGACAAGATACAGCCACCACCAACAAATACCACACGCGTGACTGTCCACCACCACGACACCAGCAAGTCAGTGGTAACCGTGCCAGAAGAGAGTGGCAGCTGTCATAAAGCAACACGTAATTGCACGATTTTCTACTTAAATGAAACTGAGGTACAGTAAACCCTCTTTAATTCGAACTAATTGGGGGGAGACCTGGGTCGAATTAGCCGAAAGTCCGAATTATCCAAAGGTTGCCTTTAGCCCCTCCACACAACAATATGTCATTCAAACATGCCAAAACAGCACAGATGGTATTACTTGTACACTTGTACTCACCAAAATCATCGTATTTATACTATAATTATAAGTACACACACTTACAATACCACATGATAATAATAATAATACAAATTACAATTGAACATATACACATAAGAACTCATAAACCATCAATTTCTTACCATTTAAAGATTAGATTATACACCCACACATATTTTTCACCTTGTAATGCTTCTGTCATACTCCTAAGTTAGCATATACATCCCCACACGCACACACACACACACACACACACACAAATTTAATTATATTCCTCCTCTCTCTCTCTCTCTCTCTCTCTCTCTCTCTCTCTCTCTCTCTCTCTCTCTCTCTCTCTCTCTCTCTCTCTCTCTCTCTCTCTCTCTCTCTCTCTCTCTCTCTCTCTCTCTCTCTCTCTCTCTCTCTCTCTCTCTCTCTCACCCTTTCTATATATTGCAAGAGTTCTGTTATTGCCAAACCATTTCACTTTTAAAGGAGTTTTTTAATGCAGTTATGTACTTTTAAATTTGAGTATTATTTTCTTTTCATGGAGGCGGTTATTGAAAAGCGGATATTAATCTAGCAATGCCTATCATATTTTTATGTCTTGTAGTAAATTTTGTATAATTTGTGTTTTTTAAAGAATATCTGGAAGTATCATGTCATTGTGAATTGGCTGAAATAGGGACTTTAAATCATTGTATCTGAAAACTGACTCCATATTCGTGTTCAGCATGCCCGATAACTGCTAGGAACAAATTTTCAAGCAAATCTATTTTTCAAAAAATATTGCTAATTTTGCAAGGGGTATGCCTATTTTTTTTTTTAAATCACGTTTTTCACAATAACTAAAAAAACTATGGCAGATAGGTGCAACATGTATTGAGAAGTAAATTTGAAGTAGATCAAGGGGTATCATTTGTCGTAAAGCAAAAATATATTGATTGGTAAATAACCGAGAAAATTGCATATTCGTACATTTATAAAAAATATAAATTTTCTCAACAACCATGAGGTGTTTTAAAGAGCCGATTACTGCATCATGTAGAACACCTCAATTTGAACCTTTGTTACTTCGATACGTTATCATCATTATCTACGACTCATAGTTTAGCGGCAAAATAACAAAAACCTGATCGTCGTCAATTTTGGAATATTTTTGAGTACCCTTGCAAAATTTGCAATATTGAAAAAAAAATAGATTTGCTTGAAAATTTGTTCCTAAGAGTTATCGGGAATGCTGAACACGAGTATGGAGTCAGTTTTCAGTTACAATGATTTTAAGTCTATTTCAGCCAATTCACAATGACATGATACTTCTAGATATTCTTTAAAAACCACAAATTAGACAAAATTTACTACAAGACATAAGAATATAATAGGTATTGTTAAATTAATAATTACTTCAATACAACGATCAGTATTAGTATTTTCAGTATTAGTATCAGTATTATTAATCCCTATTTGAGCCACCCATGCGATTGTCAAAGTACTTATAAAAACCTAGGAATACTATAGCAATCCTGTGGGACTTTTAATGCCCTCCTATGACTTCTTTAGGATGCGTGAAGGAGCGAAGAGGCCCGTGAAGGACTCTGAAGGATTGTATACAAAGCGAAAGGATACTTAAAAAAAATAGTTCTTCCTCCTCCCATTTCCTCTCCTCCCTTTCTTCTACTCCTTCCTCCTCCTCCTCTCCTCCCTTCCTTGTCCCACCTCCTTCGTGTCTCCTCTCCCTCTCCCCTTCTTTCTACTCCCCCCTCGCCTTCTTTTTCCGCCTATTGTATTTATACGATAATTATAAATTATCATATATCAGATCACGCTGGGCAGTCTTAACACGCACCGCATGGGAGAGGTCGGACTCCCACTAGTAAGGCTAAGGATAATTCAAACTTGCATGAATTATGGAAAGTTATTGAAAAATTTGAACTGGCCTGAAACAGGTCGAATTATCTCTGTAGTTTGAATTATACGGGTTCGATTTAGAGAGGGTTTACTGTATGCAAAACAAAATGGTTACCCAGAGAGCAAGGTAGATATGGCCACCTGGTGACGAACAACAAAGTGATTACAGCGGCGGTAACTGTCTGTGTCACGCGTCGTGCTTCTGATCAAGGTGACCCCCGAACGTCTGTGCTTCATGGAACTATATGGAGGCGCTTCAAAGACCTTGCTGAGTGACTTCAGCAATTTCCTGTGGCGCCTCCCAGCTGAAACAAGTCACTCTTACCAGGATATTCTCCCTGCGACCACCCCCCGACCCCCCACGACCCCTGCTCCCCCCCACGACCCCTCATGGGCGGCGCCGTGTTTCCCCACACGGTGAAACGACTTTGGGAAAACTTTTGAGGAAATTTTTGAGGATCGAGGTCAACAAGGGTCGACAGCACGATCATAACTGTGTCGCGTTGCTGGTTACTCAAGCATGATTACTTAAAATTTACATTACGAAGATTACTTTATGAAGACCCTTGACCGGGAGCCCCACACCTGACGTGGCATCCAGCATCCTAGAACGTTCATAAGCCTTACAACGACAACCCTGCATTAAAATATTCCGTCGTGGAAAACTAGAATTGAAGCCTCAAAGAATGACCTGGATAAAATGTTCAATATTTCCCAACGAAGGTAAATGAATGCAGGCAGTAGTTAACGTTCATTACATTGATAAATTAATTGAAGTATTGGTGAGCAGGCGACTCAATAACAGGGTATTGTCGCCTTTCTTACTAACAAAAGATCAAAGAAAATTAGTAGGCATCAAAACTGACAAGCAGCAGCTGGTGGCGGTTTTCACTGAAATTTTCTAAAGACATAAATATTGAGGATCCGGTCTTGTAAAGTACGAGAACAGCGCCTGAGGGGGGGGGGGGGGGATTTGGGGCTCCACGACGTCGGATGTAAACACAAGCCTGCTGAGGGACGGTGGGTGAAGAAACGCCTGCATCTACGTAAAAATCGAGCCTTGTACCCATTTATCTACCTTCCTTTGACGATTATACAACACGGGAAGCAGATAAGAAGGAAGGAAGCATTATGTTGCAATAGAAAAAAAGAAAAAATACACAGATACTAAATTTTCACGAGGTTTTTGTCATTATATAATTTAGGCGAGAGTAACCATTCAATAAATAATTAGATGAACTATAGGAGAGGTTATGTAGTGTGTGTGTGTGTGTGTGTGTGTGTGTGTGTGTGTGTGTGTGTGTGTGTGTGTGTGTGTGTGTGTGTGTGTGTGTGTGTGTGTGTGTGTGTGTGTGTGTGTGTGTGTGTGTGTGTGTGTGTGTGTGTGTGTGTGTTATCGCCCTTCATTCCTTATTTAAGTGTGTTATCGCCCTTCATTCCTTATTTAAGTGTGTTATCGCCCTTCATTCTTTATTTAAGTGTGTTATCGCCCTTCATTCCTTATTTAAGTGTGTTATCGCCCTTCATTCCTTATTTAAGTGTGTTATCGCCCTTCATTCCTTATTTAAGTGTGTTATCGCCCTTCATTCTTTATTTAAGTGTGTTATCGCCCTTCATTCCTTATTTAAGTGTGTTATCGCCCTTCATTCCTTATTTAAGCGTGTTATCGCCCTTCATTCCTTATTTAAGTGTGTTATCGCCCTTCATTCTTTATTTAAGTGTGTTATCGCCCTTCATTCCTTATTTAAGTGTGTTATCGCCCTTCCATTCTTTATTTAAGTGTGTTATCGCCCTTCATTCCTTATTTAAGTGTGTTATCGCCCTTCATTCTTATTTAAGTGTGTTATCGCCCTTCATTCCTTATTTAAGTGTGTTATCGCCCTTCATTCCTTATTTAAGTGTGTTATCGCCCTTCATTCCTTATTTAAGGTGTTATCGCCCTTCATTCCTTATTTAAGTGTGTTATCGCCCTTCATTCCTTATTTAAGTGTGTTATCGCCCTTCATTCCTTATTTAAGTGTGTTATCGCCCTTCATTCCTTATTTAAGTGTGTTATCGCCCTTCATTCCTTATTTAAGTGTTGCGGTTATCGCCCTTCATTCCTTATTTAAGCGTGTTATCGCCCTTTATTCCTTATTTAAGGTGTTATCGCCCTTCATTCCTTATTTAAGCGTGTTATCGCCCTTTTTTTTTGCATTCCTTATTTAAGGTGTTATCGCCCTTCATTCCTTATTTAAGTGTGTTATCGCCCTTCATTCCTTATTTAAGTGTGTTATCGCCCTTCATTCCTTATTTAAGTGTGTTATCGCCCTTCATTCCTTATTTAAGTGTGTTATCGCCCTTCATTCCTTATTTAAGTGTGTTATCGCCCTTCATTCCTTATTTAAGTGTGTTATCGCCCTTCATTCCTTATTTAAGCGTGTTATCGCCCTTCATTCCTTATTTAAGCGTGTTATCGCCCTTCATTCCTTATTTAAGAGGTGAGCACACTAACGACCAAGGATACTTCTTGTATTACCCTTGCTAATGACCCACGCCTATAACCAAGCATAATACAATAACAAGTCTAATATAAGTATCACAAAATAAGTCTATCCTTGGTTACGCTTCGATAACTCACATATTTCATCATCACAGTCAATTAAATGTTCTCGCGTCACACATCGGGGATTCCCGGATAACATGAAACTCACGGAACACATTCAATCAAGACCACGTTAAAAAATAAGAATATAATAAGCATGGGAGGACCTGATGCCTGACAATTTACATTTTCTGTGCCGGTACCTGAAGGGAGAGTTTTTATGTATCACGCTGTAGTCATATCCATAACAATGATGATGATGATGATGAAGATATGAAGACGCCATGACGCCTGAATGCACGTGCGTGATTTCCTAGTCTGTGATATACCCGAGTGATTTGTATTGATACTGTGAATCATTAATACACACATACACACACACACACACATATATGCACACATTCATGGATATATACACACACACACACACACATATATGCACACATTAATGGATACACACACACACACAGACACAGTCACACACACACACAGTCACACACACACACACACACAGACACACACAGACACACACACAAATGCACACACAGTCACACATACACACACACACACACAACACACACACACACACACACACACACACACACACACACACACACACATGCACAAGCACATATACACAGACAAACATAATTTCGCTGAATAAAATTAAAGGTGTTCAGACGATGCAACACCAAACAGACAACGTTTATCGGTCGTACAAAAAGATATATATGAATTAAATCTCTATTTTCTTTTCTTTTTCGATCAGACGCGTGAGGTGGTTGGTCCTCCACATACGCGGGTTTCCCAGGTAAATTCCCTCCACGGGGCGAGAACAACTGACTTTTTCTCACAAGGTGAAAAGTATTTTTTTTCTATCTGATTATTTGGATTGGTTAAGGCAGTAACCTGGGTATGGGCAAACATGTAGTGTGGTGAAAGATAAGGTATGTGTGCGTGTGCGTGTGCGTGTGTGCGTGTGTGTGTGTGTGTGTGTGTGTGTGTGTGTGTGTGTGTGTGTGTGAATGTATTTACTTAGTTGTATTTACCTAGTTGTATTTTTACAGGGCTTGAGCTACACTCGTTAATTTGGTCCCGTCTCCATATCCACATTTTATTTATTTCTCCGCTCCAGCCGGGAATCGAACCCGGGATTTCTTGGTTGTAAACCGAACATGCTAACCACTACACTACGGAGTACCCCATCCGAAGTCTTGTGTGTTAAGTGGCGGGGTGGTGATTGGTTTGTAGAGTTAAAAAGTGTTCAGTGGAGTAATGTTGACTGTTGTTGTGTTAACCCCTTCACGCCCAGATCTTTCCTTGGCTATAAAGAAAATCGTCTGTTGTTAGCCATAAAATTACAAAAGGTAACTGAATATACCAAATTAGCTAGTGGACAAGGATACTAGACAGGTCATATCTATAAAATATTGCTTATAGTCACTGAAAATCGTCTAATGGTAGCCAAATTACAATGGAATTACGATCTGGGCCTCAAGTGGTTAAATAAGTTCTGGTGAGATATATTTCGATATTAGCCGCAAAGCCGCCCTCCGGGCGGACTTTTTGGCTAGCTCCTGCGGAGGGCTAATGGTGGGCTTCGGCCCACCACCTGTGTTTGGTGGGCCTTCGGCCCACCAAACACAGCTTTCTGGAGAGTGTGTGTGAGTCTCCAGATAGCCCCTTCTAGCTTTCCTGAAATCATGGATGTAGCAATGTATGTATTAACGCCTTAACCATCACCCCCCACCCATTGACTCACCCATTACCCATCACCCCCCACCCATTCACTCACCCATTACCCATCACCACACACCCATTCCCCATCATCTCCCACCTATTTCCTCACCCATCACCCATCACCCCCCACCCATTCACTCACCCATCACCCCACACCCATTACCCATCACCCCACCCATTCACTCACCCATTACCCATCACCCTACATCAAGGTTTCCTCAATTCTCGCAACCCACATTTTTTTTCTCACTATTCTCGCTAATAGGCTGCTAAAAAAAAGAAGAAGTTATCGGATCATCTCATAAGTGGGCTTAAAAGTTGCCCCTGGTCGAGCTGGTTCCAAAACTGTGCCATATGATGGGATTGGGGCACGGGGGGCGGCACCTATCGCGGACACACACACACACAACACACACACACACTTTCGCTTATATTATTATAGATGGTAAAGTATATGATGTGGCAGAGTGTAGTGCGGTGTAGGGCCGTATGGTATGTTGTACTATGGTGTAATAATGTTGCTGAATGCCATGGTGTTGTGTGGTATAGTGTACGAGTAACGCGGTTTCGTGGTTTGTGATATGGTGTAGTGCGATGCATGGGAGGGTGGGGGGGGGGAGGGGGGGGACGGCTTGACAGGGGGCGTGGTAGCCAGAAAGTCCTGCTCGAGAAGAGAGGCCACAGTAGCGATAACTCTCCTCAACCATGAACAGAACAACGGACTGAAAAACATTCTAGGAAAATTGTTACTCACGTAGGATAACTAATGTTTGCCCAACCTGACGACGCTTCCTGACTGCCATGCATAACACTACACACCAAGTTAGCACACGCGTCCTTACACGCTGCTGCCTTTTTCAGAGTAAACAACAAGCCACTTTACGCATACCAAGGCAAATGTAATTAAGCAATTAATACCTAAACGGGCTGCATCATACGAGTCGGAATACTGAAATGGCGGAGTGTCAGGTCTTAGGGAAGGCGAACAGGTACACAGGGTGGCAGAGGTCACGGCGCCAGGCTAATAACAAGATAGCAAGATTTCTAAATAGAAAGTTTACAAAAAAATTACACCACAAGGCCATAACAGTGTATCATTAACACGTGTGCACACTCTTCCTGACAAACATTACGTCAGAGACTGTTTGTGTATCATAGTCAGGGTCGGATTTAGACCTGTGGAGGCCCCTGGGCAGCCTCTGTGTGGAGGCCCCTGGGCAGCCTCTGTATGGAGGCCCCTGGGCAGCCTCTGTATGGAGGCCCCTGGGCCGCCTCTGTGTGGAGGCCCTGGCCCCTTCATTACAAAATTTTACAAAATATGGGGTGCCGAGCGAAGCGAGACTGCGCAGCTGGGGGTTCGGTGGATTTTTTGGAAATTTTAGTCTTTTTAGGAGCATTTTGAAGCAATAAGCAAAGCTAAATTGAGAAAGTATATTAGCTATAGTGTATTGTGACAAAATTGAGGTACTCTATGACCTAATTGGGTAAAGATATTTTTGTTTTAAGTGGACACAGCTCAATGAAGTATTCAGATTGAGAAGTAACACATTGATGTTGCGAGACTATGAGTCGGGTCACCCCTTGTTAAAAGCATGAAGTACAGGAGCAGCCTAAGCCCCATATTTTCTGAAATTTGAGCTCACTGCCTAGAAATTTGGTTGATATGAAATTTACTGACGGGAGTTACTTTCAAGGTTAATTTATTTTTAGATGAGTGTTTTTCTTGTATATATGAATTTTATGAAATTTTGACCTAAACCACTGGCTATAGCCTAGCTACAGTCGATGCCATGCCTACCTAAAAAGAGGCTGTTGGCTTCCGATTCCGATTCTGTTGGCATCAAGGCAATCAAGCAACACTAGCTAGGCAGCCGGTTGACCTTCGCAGCGGCTGTAGCAGGAGGACAACCGGCGTGGGGAATCTCCCGCTTGGCCGCCTCACCGAGGGCGCGACGCCGCGGGGCCGCACAAGTATTTCCTGATAAATCATAATATTTTCCCAGAATTATAAATATAGCAATGACTATCCTGACAAACGGCTTAACCCCTTGAGGCCCAGAACGTATTTTTCATTGTAATTTGGCTACCATTAAACGCTTTTTAGTGAATATAAGCAATATTTTTATAGATATGACCAGTTTAGTATCCTTATCAACTAACTAATTTGGTATATTAAGTTACTTTTCGTAATCTTATGGCTAACAACAGACATTTGTTTTATAGCAAAGGAATGATCTGGTCGTGAAGGGGTTAAACAGCTTAACTAGCGCTGTACCAACACTTATCCTAACACGGAAGACGTTCTGCTTCACGCAACGTTAACGCTCACACCATAAATATTATTCAATGTGAGTGTTCCCGTGTGTTTCACGCCGCCCGGCTGCATAGATTAGATGTCATTAGTGTTAATGCCTACACAAACAAGGTACTTTGGATGAATAATAAGATGATGATGATCATAAAGAAATATGAATTACAAGGGCGTGAAAGGAGTAAACAGATAATTTACCTTGAAAGATGATCACGACACAACACAGCGGGTCAACACGTAGTACTGGGCGGACCGCAAACATGGCGCCTGGTTCTTTATCCGCCACAATCAAAACAATGCAAAACAAACCTGTCTTTTCTTTACTCACACGTTTATTACAACTGATATGTTGTATAACACTATATTTATATATTCTTTTTTTGTATAAATGACTCAAGAGAAATGAACTATATAGATGCAGGAATTAAGACTAGAGTAATAAGCTTGTAGGGATGGGCTTGTGGGAGTATTTTCTTTTTTTGAGAGGGGGGGGGGGGGCGCAGCCTAGTAATAGGTGACTTGCACTGACGTCACGATCTAGCGGCTTCAAGCCAAATGCCGCCCGTCGGAGCGAGCTGGAGGACCAACAAACTCCACTTGCCGCCCGTGTTTGCCAGCTTATGGTTATTTTCCCCTACTAAATATATGTTTATTAGTATAAAAGGTATACTGTCATCTTCGGAAATGTTTGTTCTATAATATTATCAAATAAAAAACCATAAAACACACTAAAGAAATGCCATTATGAGACTAAAGAAATATGCATGAACTTAATATTCACTTAAACTCTTCGCCATTTAATATTTTGCGAAACACTTTTTACATGGAGAATATCAATAGAAGCGGTATTTAATTAGCTTTCCATTGATATATTTCGTTTTCTGATAAATGAATTAGTAGCATGCATAAATTAGCGTTAACTAAATAAATAACAATCAATCTGGAAAAATTACCCGATTTCATGATGTTATTTATTTAGTTAACGCTAATTTATGCCTCCCCTTTGGGGAGGCGGTAGCGGAATGGTTAGCGTCTCCGACTGGCGTTCTCGGTGACCCGAGTTTGATCCCCGAAGAAAACCGAAACCTTTCTGCACCGTCGTGGCCTAAGAACACCCACATGCCCTGCCCATCAACTCTACCTTCGATTGCGAGTGCATTGGAGGACACAGGGGGGCGGCATGAGCCTCTAATCACAGGCGTCACTATAATATCCTGCCTGCGCCACCATGGGCGAGGACCAACCATCACAGCCCTCAAGTGAACCTTCAGAGCCTTCCATCCGAGCCCTGGGTCACCACTGCCTACAGGCGCTATAGGCACAAATGGGAAAAAAAAAACAAAAACAAAAAACAGGGCGGCAAATGGAGTTTGAGCTCGCATCTGCCGCGTCTGTCGCAGCCCCAACCTGGGCTGTGACGTCACGTGCAAGGCACCTATTACATAATACATAACTTTGTTTTGTGGTATGAATACAGATTAGTTTCTCTAGTTTTGCAATGACTTAAGATATTATAAGAGTTGACTTTTATGTTATCATTTAGTTTTCTGTAAAATACTGCAAACCCTTCATGCTTTCTGGCGACAAAATCAATGAGGTTAAGATGCTGTTTTTACTTGATCTAATGTTGTTTGAAGTGACAATGTGACGATGGCAACATATTACCCAATGAATTATACAAAAAACAATAAAGAATAGTGTCCTAAATTTTCTCCCGGGATATCTACTAAAAGAAAAGTCTGAGAAAGAAAAATATATACAGAGAAAATCAGAAAAAAGTTTGTAATATTACGCCATGAGGAGCGGATCAAAAATTCCCTAGCATCCCACATACGCTGGTCCAACATTAGTATTTAAGGATTTTTTTACTTTTAAGTGAGTGGTAATTGTCCATGAGTGACTGTATGAGGTGCTTTGCTACGAAGATGACTGTATGAGGTGCTTTGCTACGAAGATGACTGTATGAGGTGCTTTGCTACGAAGATGACTGTATGAGGTGCTTTGCTACGAAGATAACTGTATGAGGTGCTTTGCTACGAAGATAACTGTATGAGGTGCTTTGCTACGAAGATACGTATGAGGTGCTTGTACGAAGCTTGAGGTGCTTTGCTACGAAGATGACTGTATGAGTGCTTGCTACGAAGATGACTGTATGAGGTGCTTTGCTACGAAGATGACTGTATGAGGTGCTTTGCTACGAAGATGACTGTATGAGGTGCTTTGCTACGAAGATGACTGTATGAGGTGCTTTGCTACGAAGATGACTGTATGAGGTGCTTTGCTACGAAGATGACTGTATGAGGTGCTTTGCTACGAAGATGACTGTATGAGGTGCCTTGCTACGAAGATGACTGTATGAGGTGCTTTGCTACGAAGATGACTGTATGAGGTGCTTTGCTACGAAGATGACTGTATGAGGTGCTTTGCTACGAAGATGACTGTATGAGGTGCTTTGCTACGAAGATGACTGTATGAGGTGCTTTGCTACGAAGATAACTGTATGAGGTGCTTTGCTACGAAGATGACTGTATGAGGTGCTTTGCTACGAAGATGACTGTATGAGGTGCTTTGCTACGAAGATGACTGTATGAGGTGCTTTGCTACGAAGATGATTGTATGAGGTGCTTTGCTACGAAGATGACTGTATGAGGTGCTTTGCTACGAAGATGACTGTATGAGGTGCTTTGCTACGAAGATGACTGTATGAGGTGCCTTGCTACGAAGATGACTGTATGAGGTGCTTTGCTACGAAGATGACTGTTAATAATAGAAGAATCATCCAACATAACTGATGATAAGATGATGAATATGGAAGCATCGTAAATCAAATCCTATACTTTTTTTCTTTTATTTTTTATATGTATTTATTTTTATTATTTTTTATTTTTTTCCTATCCTATAAAATCTTACTCTCTTTCCTATATTCATAATTATCGCAAATTTGTGTTCTATATCAAATCATGCTTATTTTTTCCTTGACCCGCGAAGATAAGATAATAATATACAGTGATGAATATAGAGATAGGACAAGACGAAAGACAGAATAGTAGAAACACAGAACGAAAGAAAGAAAACAACAACTAATCAAAGAAAAAAGAACAGTCCGAGACCACATACCTTCACCAAGGCTGAAAAATACTCCAACTGTAAAAAAAAAAAAAAAAAAAAAAAAAAAAAAAAAAAAAAAATTATTATCGCTCAAAGTTTTCCTTCAGTTTATATTTCTCCAATAATTGTTTTCTTGACCACCACATACCTCCACAAAGTCTGAAAAATATGCCACCTGTTATAAGATAAGAATAAAAATATATATATTCTAATCAGAATTTTACCTCATAAGCTTTCATTGTTTTTCTTTCTCTAATAACAGCTCGCCTTCAAAGCTGGCCACGGTTTTGGACTGTGTCGGCTCCACCTGACGCGCAGCAACCAGGCCCCCCGGTAGGAGAGCGGGCAGGTTGCTCGAGGTAGGACGGCGTTGCTCGAGGTAGGAGCGGGCAGTTCATCGAGGGAGCGGGCAGGTTGCATCGAGGGTAGGAGCGGGGCAGGTTGCATTGAGGGTAGGTTGCATCATTGCCTCGAACTCGCATTAACTTTTTTTATTATTATTATTGTTGTAGTTGTAGTAGTAGTAGTTTATAATAGTAGTAGTAGTAGTAGTAGTAGTAGTATTAAGACGATGTACGTGTGATAACATGCAAGTTAAGAGACAATGATGCAACCTACCCTCGATGCAACCTGCCCCGCTCTCCCCTATCCTTAAAAAATTTCTTAATCCAGATCAGGATACGGATCGAGACCAAAGAGCAATCCCTTCTACGGATCGAGACCAAAGAGTAATCACTTCTAAACTGGACCAACTCCCACCTCTGATAAATTTTTCATACAAATCTGTTCGTAACTACTTGCGTAATCCTGCTAACAAACACACAAACAAATAAACAAACAAACTGAACCGATCACAAAACCTCTTTAGCGAAAATAATAAAATAAACGAAGGGAAGAGATAAATAAATGAAGGTAATATAATATGTAGATAAATCAATCAAGGTAATCGTTAATCAGGTAAAGGTGCAGGTAAGTTGAGAATAGTGCACAACAAAATAACTAACTAAATAAATAACGCCGATAACAATGCTAATAAAGTATGATAAAGATACCATTGCAGTGACCAACATTATGCATGCACGAGTCACCCCACTCCAGAGCAGCCCCGCCCCGGTGATGCCCCGAAGGCCGGGCGTGGTGAGTCTTGGTGGAGGGTAATATTGGTAGTGGCAGGAGAGAGGCAGTAAGAAGGACGAGGCATATCTCTGTCTGTCTCTGTCTGTCTCTCTCTCTCTCTCTCTCTCTCTCTCTCTCTCTCTCTCTCTCTCTCTCTCTCTCTCTCTATTCATTTTTTTTGGTTTCTCAATCATAACAACTTCCTTCTTACAAGTCCTTCACTCTGGCATTTCAAGTCCTACATTTGTACTCGTTATTACGCTGTCTTCCTCTACTACTGCAAACTTTCCTCCTTCCCTACAACAACAACAACAACAACTACTAATAATACTACTACCACTAAAACTAACACAACAAAGGGCAAGCCAATAAATAAGAGGGGAGCACGTGCATGGTATAAGGAAGTCCCTACTACTATACTACTACTACTACTACTACTACTACTACTACTACTACTACTACTACTACTTCTACTACTACTACTAACAACAAGGGGCAAAGCAAGAAGATAGGAGGGTGAGCACGTGCATGGTATAAGGAAGGTCCCTACTACTACTACTACAATAACTACTATTACTACTACTACTACTACTACAATAACTACTACTACTACTACTACTAACAACAACAACAAGGGGCAAAGCAAGAAGAGAGGTGGGTGAGGACGTGCATGCGAAGGTCAAGGTCAAGGTTAGCAAGAGGTGTGCCTGTATGATGATAGGCACTGAGGTCACGGTGGGGGTTGCCTGTGTAATGGTTGTTGTGGCGCGTGTGTGGAGGGAGGGAAGGAGGGGGAGGAGATAAGGAGGAGAGAAGAGAGAAGGTGTGTGGAGAGGAGAAAGAGGAGGAGGAAAGGAAGTAAGGAAGAGAGAAAGATGAGGGGAGGGAAGGAGGAGACAGAGAGAAGGTGTATGGAGAGAAGGAGGAGGAGGAAAGGAGATTGGGAAGAGAGAAGGAGGAGGAAGGAAAGGAGGTTGTGAAGAGAGAATGAGAGGAGGAAGGAGGTTGTGAAAGAGAAGGAGGGGAGGAAAGGAGGTTGTGAACAGAGAAGGAGGAGGATGAAAGGAGTGTGAAGAGAAAGGAGGAGGAGGAAAGGAGATTGTGAAGAGAGAAGGAGGGGAGGACAGGAGGTTTGGGAAGAGAAAGGAGGAGAGGAAAGAGGTTGTGAAAGAGAAGGAGAGGAGGAAAGGAGATTGTGAGAGAGAAGGAGGAGGAGGAAAGAGGTTGTGAGAGAGAAGGAGGAGGAGGAAAGGAGATTGTGAAGAGAGGAGTTTGTAGGAGAGAAGGACGAAGGGAAGAGAAGGTTGTGGTGGACGAGAAAGATTAGGGGAGGAGAGAAGAAAAGAGGATAGAATGTGTAGAGAGCGGAAATGGGGGATAGAGAAGAAGAGGGGGAGAGGTGTTGGAGAGACGATGAGGGGAGAAGGGTAGAGAAAGGAGGAGGGAGAGAAGGTGTTGAGGGCAAGGAGGAAGGGGATGAAGTAGGCAGTTGTATGAAAGGTGTATATTAAGCCTCAACTCTTTACTTGGAAGGTTGAACAAAACAGCTCACATATAAACAGGTTTAATGGGTAGTAACATGAAAATATCTCGTGAATACAATATCATGAATTAATCAAAAAAACAACCGTATATTATTACAAACCTTACATACATTATCATAACTCGTAAAAAATGCTTATGTGTAGAACGTGGCCAACACCCACGGGTGCTATCCACGCGAGTCAGACTCACGATCGCCATTTCATCCTCGCCGGTGCGAGCTTGGAGCTCATTATTACCGATCTTTGGTAATGCTGAGACGCTCACACACCACACACTCCATCCCCTTGCTCAACGACGAGATAACAAGCCCGAATTTTTCAGTGGGAAAAATCCCTGAATGAGCGGGGCGTGGGGAATCGAACGCCCGGGACCAAGAATGGTGCGAGACGCTCTAAACGACTGAGCTTCGGGCGGGTTGTTAAAGGTAAGTGTATGTATGTATGTATTTTATTTTTTTCTTCAGATAGTGTCATGTGTTTCATGTGACTTATGTGGCCATTTGTCTCAAGATTAATGCAAAGTATACATTACAAAGTTTACTTTTGATTGGCATTTTCAAGGCTTCGTTTTTACCTGTTTGGATTCAGGTATTTTTTTGTATGTGTCAAATTAATGCATGCCTGCTTGCTTCTAATTCAGTTTTCAAACCTAAACATAGGCTCAATAATTGATAAAGTAATTTATTGGACCCTATATCGGATTATTATGATTATAGAAAGTGTATTTTGTGGTTAATAAAATATCTAATCTATCTGTGTGCAGCGAGTCAGGGTCAGTGCTAGATGCACTATCCCTGCTTGTTTTCTTCCCTTCGTACACACAACCAAGTCACAATAAAAAAAAAAACCAGGAGCAAGCATAAGAGCCGAGAAGAGAACATGAGAGTCGTGGAGTGGACCGAACTCTGTAAAGACAAGACACGGAGGGGAGCACAAAGGAATACATAGGAATCAACAAACAGCACCAGACCTTCGAACGAGCTTGTTTGCGGTAACTAACCAATCAATATATACTACTGATCTATTACAAGGAGGCAGAAGGGTTTTAGGGTAAAGGCGTTCAGAGGAGGAGGAGGAGATTTTTTACATAGGATCCCATAGGACTAACAGACACAGGAGACCTATTGGTCCATACGAGGGTATCCTGCTGAACTACATACGACTAACTATCAACTACTTGTAGAAAACAGTTGGAAAATGAATAACCTTGTCCCTAAAAGAATAGGACATGGAAAGTTCATAGTGCAAATGATAGGATTATGAAAAAGCTAACTACAACTCCACTATCCACTACGAACGATCGAACGGGGGACTAGATAACAATTCGCACTTCAATACCCATTACTTTCAGTGCGCGTCAAGTCCTGTTTTTGAATGTAGTTGTTGTGCTGGCTCCGACAACATTTGCTGGTAACTTGTTCCATCGTTCAAACGACTCTAACATTGAATAATTTTTACGGGATCGGTGAGCGAAAGTTGACCGTTTAGTTTTAAAACCATTATTTCTTGTTGTCGCTTGAGTTGAATAGCTCGAATGTTCTCTTGATTAGGTGACTCAAAACCTTTTAGAATCTTAAAGGTTCTACCAAGTTCCACGGATTCTACGATCCTTTGGAAAACATATTAAGTTTCCGCAGTCTCTCTTTCATAAGATGAATTCGCAGAGATGGAATTTGTTTGGTTGCTCCTTCTTTGCACTGCTTCCAATTTGGTTTGATCTTTTACGAAACAGGGCGACCAGAATTGACGGCCATATTCCCAAGTGGGGCCTAACAAGGACGTGTATAATTGTGTCATTACTTTCGGAGTTTCATGTTCACAGTTACGTTTTTTAATAAAGCCCAACATCATCATTTGCCTTTTTTACTGTGTAGCCAGCTAGGGCAATGCGAACTGGTTTTCAGATCATTACTGAATGATGACACCTAAACCTTTTCCTGCTGTACTTAGTTAACGATTTTATTTGCATTTGATAGTTAGATTTGAGTTATTCGTTGCCTATATGCATTACTTTATCATTTATCGGAATTGAATTTTAAATAGCCATTTTCACTCCAATCTGATATTTGTCGAGATCACTTTGTATGATTTCGCAGTTTTTCTCTATAGAGGCTTTACCGCCTAATTTGGGTGTTATCTGCAAATTTCGTATTTAACTACAAGTCCGCAAGTCCAGTCGTTGATATATATCAGAAAAAGAGTAGACCCAGACGGGGCCCTGAGGCACCCCCACTAGTAACATCTAACCATCAAGATGCCTCGGCCATTTATGACTACCCTTGTTTACGATTTGAAAGCCAATCGCCAATCCATGACTAATTGCTCGCCTAGCCATGTGGCCCTTACTTGGTCAAAGTCGCTTATGGGGAACTGTATCGAAGGCTTTCTGAAATCAGGTATATTACATCCGAGGGAATTAGCGTCCATCTTTGAATAAATGACATTAAAAAATCCAGTAGGTTTGTTAAGGCAGGATCTCTTATTTCGAAATCCATGCTTGGGAGTTTAGTATTGAGTTATTTTCCATCGAGAAAAGACACTATTTTTTATCCCGCATATTTTCTCAAATAGTTTAACAATCACGGACGTTAGAACTATTGGCGATATTACTTGCGAGGCTCTACATCCCTTTCTTGAATATCGGTGTAACATTAGCTTAATTTCCACATACTAGGAACCCCCCCCCCACCCCCCCCCCCCCACCACCCCCCCCCCCCCCCCATTTTTTGTCACTTAGCGCTTTATTGAAATAATCTTTAATGTGAGCTAAAGTTGACTGTGACATTCGCGAAGTAGTCCGCGGGCGAGATTTCGTCCACCCCACGGATTTTGCTGGGTCAAGTTTCTGCAAATACTTTGATATTTCATCTACTGTTTATCTCTCCTATTAACCAGTCTATCCCTTCGAGTCCCGCATACATGTTTACTGGTTCTGGTATGGAGTTCCGTCTTCTTTGATAAATACCGCATTAAAGTATTCATTAGTACGCACGCCATACTCTTATATCATTTACCAAGATATTATTTTATCTTTCAGTGGCCCATACTTGTTTTGGACGTTTTTCTTACTTCCAACGTTTGAAAGAACCTTTCGGGTTTGATTTGGATTCCTTTGCAATTTTTTTCTTCATACTCGCGCTTTTTGACTTAATTAGTCCTTTGCAGCGGGACGTTGACGTCACATTGTATTCTCTAGAATCGCAGTCTTGCATTTGATCGTTGTGTAACTTTTATACGCTCGGCGCTTTCTGTCAATGATTTGGTTTGGATCTCATTCTTCCATTCAACTTGGTCTGTTTATGTTATTCAACGTTTCTTACAATGGGCCTGTTTTTCCACCACGATTGGAGTTTATTTGTGATACATTACACATGTTTTTTCGGCGTTATACCCATTTAGTAGGTCATCCATGTCAAACTTCGCTTAGTACCCTGCTGATCTTCGTGAATCTGCTTTATTATAATTTGGACTAGTAAACCGATTTCTGTGGATATCTACATTGCAATTTATGCCGAGCTGATTACCTGTGAATCACTGTTTTGCCAATGTTCACCTATATCGCAGTAATCAATCAGATCAATGTCGGTAGTGAAAACTAATCTAGATAACTATTATCCCTTGTGAGGCTCAGGACCACCTGATTTAAATATACCTTCAATTCATCAACCATATCAAGCAATCCGCATAACCTTCTCTACATCAGAATTATTATTCCAGTTTATATAGGTAGGTTAAAATCTCCACAAATAATTGTATCGTTATTATTGTTCACAACTGACTTTAATCTCGTCATACAGGAGCAATCTACTTCGCATTAGATTTGGGAGGACGATATATTGTCCCACTAGTTTAGCAAATTTACCGTTGAGGCTTAATCTTGCGTAGACTGAAGTCCATAATGAACTTTGTTACTTATCGATTTCGGATTGCTTGCAAATTTTCTTTAATGAAAGAATGACACCGTCCACCTGCCTTTATGCGTGCGACAATTTAGGAATTCTTATTATACCTGAAATGGCTAGTTCAGCTAATAAATGTTTATCTTTTGTGTTGAGCCAACTCTCGTGATACTGACGATATCTGGCGTTTCGGCACAACGGGTATGCTAATAATTCGTTTACGCTTTAAAATAATGCTTCTGGCATTTGTGTAGAGTAAAATTATAAGTTCCTTGATAGTTTTGGTAACCTTGCCGTGAGGGTTTACCGGCTGGGCGTTTGAGGGTCCCTGTTACAGGCCGACTTGATTACAGTTACTTTGATATTCGTATTTGCGGAAACGGGACGTGAACCCGCTCTTTGCTGTGGGGTGAGAAAAGGGGTTAAGGTGAATGCTGCTAAGAGCTACCGCCGTCCGCTCGTCGTTTTTTGAATCTGTAAGAAGAAACTTTGTCATTTAGCAGACGTCCCTAAATCGTGCATGGCCGACGGGCTGAGGGGAGTCCGTATCCCCAAACAGGAATGGAATCCTCAACCAGGATGGGAAATCCTCGTAGAAATTATCCCAGAAGTTTGCGAAGTCTACTTCTCCCTCTATCCTGTGCACAAAGAGACCTCAGTCGGTTATTTGTGCTGAACGCCTTATCGTAAAAGCGTCGACCCTACTCCTATCCTACTGGGAGAATTCCTGAAATATGATATGATTAGTTTTAGTCTTGAATTTTCCGATTCAACTTCCTGTACTTGTCCAGCATTTCTTCATGATTCGCTACTGTACACGTCGTTGGGTTCCGGCATGGATGACATAGAGAGTGTGTATCGTTTAGTGTTCTTTGTGACGTCATCGCAGGCTGCAGTGATGTCGTCTAGTCTTGCCTCCTGGGAAAGAGAAGCGCTTCCTTTTGTCACTCGTGACCCTACCGACAAAACTCCACCCAGTTGTCCTCGAGAATTGATTCCCCGATCATTTGGTCCTCGTGTACGTCTTCCTTCATTTCGGCCAAGACCTGAAATTTGTTGTAGGTTTTGATCGTTAGGGGCCTTGACTGCTGTTGGCCGTCGTGATCCTCGCCTTACGGGAACAAAGGGAGCAGGGGAAGGAGAAGACGGGGAGCGGGGGAGGGGAAGAGGCCTGGCGTAGAGGAGTGAGAAGGGGGAGGAGGAGGAGAAAAGGAGGAGGGAGGAGGAGGAGGAGGATTACATAGATTACTAGGAGTAACAGACACCAGAGACTATTGGTCCATAGCGAGGGTATCTCTGACTACATACTACTAACTATCAACTACTTGTAAGAAACGTTGGAAAATTGATACGTGTCCCTAAAGGGGATAGGAAACATGAAGTTTTCTGTGCAGACCTGATAGGAATATGAAAAATACTACCTACACTACGCACTACCACTACAACTAATCGATACGGGGGACAGTACGAATTCGCAACTATCATACCCATTTACTTACAGTGCGCGTCAAGTCTGTTGTTTTTTTTTTTTTTTTGTTGGGGGGAAAAAATGGTAGTTTATTGTTTGGCTCCGACAACATTTGCTGGTAACTTGTTCCATCATCAACGATCTAACATTGGAAATAATTTTTACGGAGATCGGTGATGCAACGTTGACCTGTTTTAGAGTTTTTAAACCATTAGTTCTGTTGTCACTTGATTGAAAGCTCGAATAGGTCCTCTTGATTAATGCCATCAAAACGCTTTTAGGATCTTAAGGTTTCTATCAAGTCCCCACGGATTTCTATACGATCCGGTGTTAAGGAAAACATATTAAGTTTTCCGCAGTCTCTCTTCATAGATGATTTCGCAGATTGAATTGTTTGGTTGCTCTTCTTGCCTGATTCCTAATTTGGCTTTGATCGTTACGAAACAGGGCGACCAGAATTGAACGGCATATTCCAAAGTGCGGCCTAACCAGGACGTGTATAATTGTGTCATTACTTTCGGAGTTTTAATGTTTCAAAGTTACTTTACTAAAGCCCAACTCATATTTGCCTTTTTACTGGCGAGCCTAGGCAATGCGAACTGGGTTTTCAGATCATTACTGATGATGAACACCTAGATCTTTTCCTGCTGTACTTCAGTTTAACGATTTAATTTTGCATTTGATAGTTATATTTGAGTTATTGGTTGCCTATATGCATTACTTTACATTTATCGGAATTGAATTTTTAAATAGCCATTTTATCCTCCAATCTGATATTTTGGTCGAGATTCACTTGTATGAGTTTCGCAGTTTTCTCTAGTATATATGGCTTTACGCCTAAATTGGTGTCATCTGCAAATTTTGATATTTTAGATACAAGTCCGCAGTCCATGATCGTTTGATAATATACAGAACAAACAGTAGGGACCCAAGACCGGGGAGCCCTGAGGCACCCACTAGTGACATCTAACCATCAGATGCTCACCATTTATTTTACTACCCGTTGTTTTACGATTTTGAAGCCGAATCGCCCAATCCATAGAACAAATTGGGGCTCTCCTAGGCCATGTGCCCTGAGCTTGGTCAACAGTCGCTTAGTGAGGAGGAGAGAGGAGGAGGAGTAGGTAGGAGGAGTGAGGCGGAGATGAGGAGGTGGAGGAGGTGGAGTAGAGGAGGGGGGAAGGAGGAGGAGGTTGAGGAGGGGGAGGGGTTGGATGAAATAGATGGGATGAGGAGGAGGATGAGGAGGAGAGGAGGTAGGGGGGGGGACGATGGTGAGGAGGAGGAAGAGGAGAAGGAGGAGGAGGAGGCGGAGGAGGAGGAGGAGGGGAGGAAGAGGAAGGGGATGAGGAGGAGAGGAGTAGGACTTTGACGCAATGCATAGGAGTGTGTTTTGACCCTGGACAGTGAGTGGTGGTGAGGGAGGTAGATGGTACTAAAGGATGGACAGGGGGGTAATAGGGAGAAGAAGGTTTGATAGTAGAGGAGGAGGCGGAGGGAGAGAAGGAGGAGGAGGGGAAGAGGGAGGAAAAAGTGGGAGGGGTGAGAGAGGGAGGTACTACCTGGCAGGTGGGTACCCCGACATTGGAAGTTACAAATTCTTTTAAACACCTCGTAGCTACGCTTTAGATCTACATTTTGACTCTCTAAGAAACTCACTCTCGCGCGTGAATCCTTATTTTAGCGTACAAAGCTCCTCTGTTATCGTACAGAGCCTACATGAAATAGGAATTTAAAAAAACTGCTTAGCAAAACGACCCCCCACTTAAGGCATTTAGTAAGTTGTGCAGGCATTCTGATAAAAGTTTGTAGGAAAGTTTACCAAAATGAATATGAATATATGTGTGTACGTGCAGGTAAGGGTGTGTGTACAGTACGTGCCGGTTTGGGTGTCTCTGCGTGTTTATACCAAGGTGGGGATGAGGGACGCGAATGAAATAGTTTTAAAGGGATTTACGCGGTTTAAAAGGTCATTCCCTTGGGAATACTTTCTCAAGGCTGTGTACTGGGCCCCCAACGAGATGGAGGAGGAGGAGGAGGAGGAGGAGAGGAGGGGGAGGAGGAGGAGGAGGAGGAAGATGTGATGATGATTGAGGAGAGGAGATGGAGGATGTGGAGGAGGAGGAAGATGATGAGGAGAAAGGAGGATGTGGAGGGGGGAGGAGGAAGAAGAGGAGGAGGAGGAGGAGGAGGAGGAGGAGGAGGAGGAGGAGGAGGAGGAGGAAGAGGAGGAGGGAAAGAAGTGGAGAAAGAGGAGGAAAGAAGAAGAAGAAGGAGGAGGAGAAGGAGGAGGAGGAAGAAGAAGAAGAGGAGAAAGAGGAGAAGGGAAAAGGTGGAGGAGAAAAGAAGAAGAAGGAGGAGGAGGAGGAGGAGGAGGAGGAGGAGGAGGAGGGGAGGAGGGAGGAGGAGGAGGAGGAGGAAAGGGGGAGAATGAGGAAGGAAGAGGAGGATGGAAAGAGAAATAGACAATGGAAGAGAAGTTTTGAGGTGTAGTGTTGACGAGAAGAAGGAAGGAGTGAACATTAGGAAGGGAGGAAAGAACATGACAGGTCTAGTTATGAGGAGATGAATGAGGGAGGTCAACATGGAGTGGGAGGAGACGTGAGAGAAGGGGCGTCAAGGAAGGAAGAGGAAGGAAGTGGGTCAAGTAGGGGCTTACGGCAGGTCACGAGGTCATAGGGGAGTGGTGGATGGAAGACACGAAGAGGAGGAGGAGGAGGAGAGGAGGAGGAGGAGAGAGGAGGAGGAGGAGGAGGAGGAAGAGGAGAGAGGGAGGGAAGGCCGTACAGTGGTTGTGGTGTAGGGTACTGAATGGGAAGTGGTGGTGGAAGTATTGGTGGTGTTGGTGGAGTGGGGAGGTGGTGATGGTGGTGGAGGGGGAAGGGTGGAAGTATTGGTGGTGGTGGTGGAGGGTGGTGGAGGGTGGTGGTGGGGCAGGTGGTGGGTGGAGTAATGGGGGAGGTGGGAGGTGGTGGTGGTGGGGAATGGTGGAAGTATTGGTAGTGGTAGTGGTGGTGGTAGGATGGGGGAGGTGGTGGGGGAGGGGGAGGGAAGGTGATGGGGGAGGTGGTGAGGGTGGGGGAAGGATGGAAGTATTGCGTCATGGCCAGATGGAAGGTAAGACAGCCATGAGCATTGTTGAGCAAGGTTTGTAAGGTATGAAGAGGGATGGACCAGGTGTATGGCCAGGTGTATGGCCAGGTGTATTGCCTCAGCTATTTGGCCTTACCCTTGACATACCCCCCTGCCCACCCCCCGACTCACCACCACAACCTTGAACCCACCCATCCCGGACCCTCTGCCCACTACCTGTGTTTTAAAGGCACCCACTAAGGCCTTATATAGTGATAGTGGTGGTGGTGGTGTTCTCAATTATGTTTTTCTATAAGAGTTTCCAAGACAATAAAATAAATTGCCTGAACCTAAGTAACCTAACCTAGCTTAACCTAAATAAATAAAATGAATTGCCCTAACCTAAGTAACCTAACCTAACTTAACCTAACCTAACCCTAATATTTCTCCATAATAATCTCCATAATATTTTCCTATATAACTTTCCAAGACAATAAAATGAACTGCCCTAACTTAACCTTAACCTAACTTAACCTAACCTGCCATATATTGCCCTAACCCAATCTAACTTAACTTAACCAAACTTAACCTAACCTAACCTAACCTAACCTAATCTTACTTAACCGTAACCTAACTTAACCTAACCTGCCATATATTGCCCTAACCCAACCTAACCTAACCTAACCTAACCTAACCTAATCGTAACCTAACTTAGGCTAACCTGCCATATATTGCCCTAACCCAACCTAACTTAACCTAACCTAACCTAACTAAACCTTAATTATAAAAAAATCACTATAAAAATCCAGCCTGCGCCAACCAACAGGAGGAGGACCAACCATCACGTCCCTCCATAAGATAAATAGCCTACTGTCGCTATACTCTTCAAATGTAAGAAAAAAAAAAAAAAAAAAAAAAAAAAAAAAAAAAAAAAAAAAAAAAAAAAAAAAAAAAAAAAAACCTAACCTAACCTAACCTACCCATCAAGGCCCCCTATATAATGACAATGGTGGTAGTAGTGATGCGCTCTCAATTATGTTTCCCTATACAGGTCTACCCCGCTTAACGATTGCGATGCGTTACTGATTAACAAAACAAAACAATCGTAAAGCGAGGTCGACCTGTACAGTCATTAATTTTCCTTATAAACTTCCATGACTCGTTTTATTTTCCTCTTCCTTCTTCCTGTTCTATATCTCTTTTTATTTTCATTTCCTTGATTTTATTATGATTACTGACAAGAGTTAGGTAGCTAGGTAGGAAGAGGAGGAGGTTGACAAAGAAATAGTGGATTCGTGACCTTGGCATTCATTTTATAGGTTCCAAGGGCAACAAGGAGGAGGAGGAGGAGGAGGAGGAGGAAGAAGAGAGAAGACCGGAAGAATGGGGGATCGGAAGAGAGATCGGAAGTGCACGTGTGAGTTTACAGGAAGTGAGTGGTGAAGTGAGTTCTCGGGGCCACTCGGTAGAAAGTGCGCTCATAAGGAAGTGTGGATGGCAGGGAGGAGGAGGAGGAGGAGGGGGGGGAGGAGGAGGAGGAGGAGGAGGAGGAGGAGGAGGAGGAGGAGGAGGAGGAGGAGGAGGAGGAGAAGGAGGAGGAGGAGGAGGAGGAGACATGAACTTGAAAAAAGACTAAAGTAAAAAGGAAGGAGCGGACACGACAGAGTGGATTATTGGAAAAAAGTGGAAGTGAGGAGACGGAAGGAACGAGTGATAAATGAGAGCTGTAGAAAAAGTGTGAGAGAGAGAGAGAGAGAGAGAGAGAGAGAGAGAGAGAGAGAGAGAGGGGAGAGAGAGAGAGAGAGGAGAGAGAGAGAAGAGAGAGAGAGAGAGAGAGAGAGAGAGAGAATTAAATAAACCCACACACACAGAAAGAAATAATCACAAGCAGGGGATGTTTATGACTAATACATTGCAAATACATAGAAAAAAACCCCTCATAACAAAGAGTGATGAAACCTTGGCCTGTGTGTGTGTGTGTACGTGTGTGTCTACGTGTGTGTGTACGTGTGTGTGTGTGTGTCTACGTGTGTGTGTACGTGTGGGTGTGGGTGTGGGGTGTGGGTGTGTGGGTGGGTGGGTGGGTGGGAGGGTGTGTGTGTGTGTGTGTGTGTGTGTGTGTGTGTGTGTGTGTGTGTGTGTTTAGGGGGTGAGTGTATTAACACTACGGGTGACTGTAGGAAAAAAATACTCGTAAACTAACAAACAAACTCATCTCTTCAAACTCAAGTCATCTCTTCCCATTATGGATATTTAGATATGATTAATTATGAACGTCAGTCAGGAGAGATTGATGGTTGTGATGCGATGATACCTTTATGGTAATCTTTTCCTGCTCCTTCGCTCAAACTCATCTGCTTCAGACAATATCAAAAGCAAAGCCTTTTTTATTTTTTTTTTTATTTTTTTTACATGTGTTCCTATAGCGCCTGTAGGCAGTGGTGACCCAGGGCTCGGATGGTAGGCTCTGGAGGTTCACTTGAGGACTGTGACGGTTGGCCCTCGCCCGTGGTGGCGCAGGCAGGATTCTTATAGTGACGCCTGTGATTAGAGGCTCATGCCGCCCCCCTGTGTCCTCCGATGCACTCGCAATCGAAGGTAGAGTTAATGGGCAGGGCATGTGGGTGTTCTTAGGCCACTCGACGGTACAGAAAGGTTTTGGTTTTCTTCGGGGATCGAACTCGGGTCACCGAGAACGCCAGTCGGAGACGCTAACCACTCCGCTACCGCCTCCCCAATGCATTATTATTCTTTATAAGGACGGGTGATGAAGGAGACTAGCAAGTAGCACGGGATGGGAAGCGAGTACTTTATTCCTGACTAGTTTCGCCTCTCCTGGGCTTCTTCAGAGGAATACAGTACTCGCTTCCCACCCCGTATCTCCTTCATCACCCGTTTTTACACCTGTCAGTAAGTCTACACGCTATTCTGTACACTCTCAGAAATAAGGGGTACATTAAGGGTCGAATTGTTACATCGCACCATCACTACCCTTTTAAAACCCTATGTCCAGGCTGTAGGGTAGATGCTGCCAATTATACCCTTCATCTACCCTTTATCTACCCTTTTTAGACGAGAGGCTTGAGAAAGGGTATATTTGCGGTTAGAAAAGGGTATATTTAGGGTTACAAAAGGGTATATTTGTAAAGGTAGAAAAAGGGAAGCAGTATTTCATCACTACAAACACCCTTTTTCTACCCTTTTCCTACCCTTTTTTTCTAAGAGTGTATGATGAACCTGGTTACGTGTAGGTGACACTAGGCTCGTATGGCGCCGAGTTAGCTGTAGGTAAAAACTGGCTGCTCTTCACTAGCAATAGCCTCTGCCTCAACTCAAATGCTCGCAGATCTTTGTAACAGACACCCTCCTCCATAAAAATTAGGCTGTAGAGCAGTCACCCCCCGACGGGTTTTTTGTTACCTCATGTGCTCCCCCCAAAAAAGGAAAGCAAATAAAAACAACAACAACTCCCCCATTTGGGTTTTGGGGGGCTTTACCAGAGAAGGTATTGGGTGGGCGGGAGAAAGATAGGAAAACATAGGGGCAATGATACCGGGGACTACCCATTTACCTATAACGGGATACTGCTGAAACCCCACATTATACTATAAATACATATACTATAATACCATCAAACCATACTCTGATGCTACTACTAACTTACTACTTACTATATACACACTACTATTATATACATCAAACTACACTTCTACTAATACTACTACTATATACTACACACCCCCTATATACCCTCAAAAACCCCTACTATACTAATACTACTACTATATACTACACTACTATATATACCATCAAACCATACTACTACTACTACTACTATATACTACACTACTACTATATACCCTCAAAACCCCTATAACTACTAAAAACACTACTATTACTACAACACTATATACCATAAACCACACTACTACTAATTACTATACTATATACTACCAAAAACTATATACCATCAACCACTACTACTACTATACTAACTATAATACACACTCACTATATCCATCAAACCATACTCTACTATTATACTACTACTACTATATACCACTACTACTATATACCATAAACCATACTACTACACTATACTATACTAATACTACACTACACTATATACCATCAAAAAAAAACACTAATATACTAATATACTACTTACTACTACTTATCTACACTACTACTATATACCATCAAAACCCCCTACTACTACTACTACTACTACTACTATACTACTATATCTACACTCTACTATATACCTCAAACCCCTATCTACTACTACTACTATATACTACACTACTCTATATACCATCAAACCAACTACTACTACTATATACTACACTACTACTTACTATATCCATCAAACCACTATATACTATATATATACATACTATAATACCATCAAACCCTACTATACTATATATATACCTATAATAACAATCAAACCAAATCTATCTACTACACTAAACTACACTATATTATACCACAAACACTTACTAAAATACTACTACTCTTATACTACACTATACTATTTACCCTCAAACCATACTTCTAATACTACTTTTATATATACACTACTACTATATCCATCAAACCACTACTACTAATACACTATACTATATTTCTACATACTACTATATTACCATCAAACCATTTTACTACTACTCTACTAATATACATACTACTAATACAATCAAATCTATTTAATACTCTATACTACTTAATACTACATACTATCAACATATCAAACTACTGTAAGAGAACAATACAATGAGGGGTTGTTCGTGCTATCCTGTTCTCTTACATGTAGTTTGAGAGTAGTAATGTGGACGATATCTTCGTTATGAACTAATGCATCCAGAACTAATGCATCCAGAACTAATGCATCCAGAACTAATGCATCCAGAACTAATAGATCTCCAGAACTAATGGATCTCCAGAACTAATGCATCCAGAACTAATGCATCCAGAACTAATGCATCCAGAACTAATAGATCTCCAGAACTAATGGATCTCCAGAACTAATGCATCCAGGTCCTGGCATCTGTTTCTCGTATGTATTCCTATGTAATCCTCCTCGTCGTCCGCCCCATTACCCCATTGGTTCCCTGGTCATGCCTCCCAGCGCCCCATGGCCCTTCTCGTCTCACTGTTCCCCCACTCTCTCATGGGTCTTCCTCCTGGACATCTAAAACAGTATTATATCTCACTATTTTGCAATTACTAAAGAAGGTAAAACACACACACACACACACACACACACACACACACACACACACACACACACACACACACACACAGACACACAGACACACACACACACACACACACACACACACACAGACACAGACAGACACACAGACACACACACACACACAAATTTGTATATGCATAAATGAACAAAGACACGACACCACGACTTAGTACTTAACCTCAAGGCTGTCTGTACACACACACACCACACACACACACACACACACACACACACACACACACACACACACACACACACACACACACACACACACACACACAACACCGCACGCCGCACACACACGCACCAGCACACACACGCAGCACGCACGCACACACACATCCACACACACACAACACACACAACCACCACAGGCCACACACCACACACACAAACTCCCTCCAAAATTATCTTTATTCCTTAGTCTGTCTGCAAGCTTTTACAATGTTTTTCTAACATATGCCTTTTGCTCTATGTGTCCCAACACTGCCCTATCCCTCACACAACCAACCAACACACACTCACATCTTTTCTGCTAATCAAACCGCTCCGTCTATCTGTCTCGCTGTCTGTCTCAACGTCCATCTTCCTCGTCCTGTACTGTCAATTGGGTGGCCTGTCGGCGGGACGGGGAAAGGCGGCACGAAGGGCGGGGCGAGATTGATCATGTGAGTCAAAACCACCGGAAATTGACTTGTCTCGATGCTTCCTCCTTGGTCTATTACTTCACCTCCGCGAGGATAGGGGAGGTAGGAAGGGAGGAGACAGGGGTGAGGGAAGGAGGTGGGAAGATGACGAGGAAGGAAGGGACAAGGAAGGGAAAGGAGGGAGGTAGGAGGGAAGGAAGGGACAAGGACAGGGACGAGGGAGGGACCAAGAAGGGAAGGACGGAAGGAGGGAAGGAACGAGAGGAGACAGGGAAGGAAAGGAGAGATAGGGGAGGAAGGAAGGACAGAGAATGGAAGGAGGGAAGGACGGTTCTATGAAGGAGAGGAAGCAGGAACGGAATGCAGGAAGCGCAAGTAATGGAAGGTGGAAGATAGAGAAGGACAGACAAGGAAGGAAGAGGAGGAGAGGGAGGACGGAAGGAAGGAAGGAGAGGCTGCTAAAAAGGAGAGGAAACTGGGAACGGAACGAAGGAAACCGAAGGAGGAAGAAGGGAAGAGAGGCAGAAGGCAAACATGCAAAAAGGAGTCTGCAGGGAAAGAATCAAAGTTGAGTCTGAAGAAATAACAAGAAGGGAAGGAAAGCAGAGATGGAATAACCTAAAGACAAGGAGAGCATGGAAGGCAGATCAAAAGCCGACACCAGGCGCTATATATAGACTCCAAGTAAATAAGAATAGGAAAAATAACCTCAGCGCGCACGACACCATTGAATATTCTTTATTTAGGTATTCAGAAGAATGTTGTTAAGGTAAAGCATAAACAACTCAGAATGGAGGGTAATTAAGGGTCGCGAATTGTTACATCGCACCATCACTAACAATTTGTATAACCTATGTCCAGGCCTGGAGGGTAGATGCTGCCGATTATACACTTTTATCTACCCTTTATCTACCATGGTTTTAGACGAAGGGTTGGAAAAGGGTACATATCCTTTCGTACTCCAAAGGTGGATATTGTAAGGGTAGGATAAGGGTACCCTATACTTTTCAACAATAAATACCACTTTTTCTCACACTTTTCTCTCTCATGTTTTATAAGGGTGAGTGGATGTTTTCACTCTCCTTTCCCTGTTTTATGACCCACTTTATGGATACTGACACCATGAATACCCGTAGTAAGAAGTAGGAAAAAATCTAAAATAACGAAACCTTTAAATCACGCATTTAAATCACGAAGAGTCCAGTGACATTCTTTGTTATAACCGCATCGATACAACCATACAAATAAAGGGGAAGTAATACGATGAATAATAACGTTCTACCAAGCTATTTTTTATGTTTTTTTTTCATTATTTGGTTTTAGCTGATGCCTTCGGGTGAGAATGAAATGATCCATTAGTTTACTATTCATTAACCCCAGTGTGCCTTGCAGTCCCTTCCAGCCAGTCGACCCAGCTGCCTGCAGTTAATTTTCAAGGGCATCATGGGAGGCGACTCGACGCATCATCTCCACCACACACACACACTAAGCTTCGACCCACATACACCAAGCTTCCACACACACTAAGCTTCGATCCACATACACCAAGCTTCCACACACAACTAAGTTCGATCCACATACACCAAGCTTCCACACACACTAAGCTTCGATCCACATACAACAAGCTTCCACACACCAACTAAGCTCGATCCACATACACCAAGCTTCTCCACATACACTAAGCTTCGTATCACACATACACCAAGCTTCCACACACACTAAGCTTCGATCCACATACAACAAGCTTCCACACACACTAAGCTTCGATCCACATACACCAAGCTTCCACACACACTAAGCTTCCGATCCACATACACAAGCTTCCACGTACACTAAGCTTCGATCCACAATACACCAAGCTTCACACACACACACTAAGCTTCGATCCACATACACCAAGCTTCCACAACCATTAAGCTTCGATCCACATACAACAAGCTTCCACACAAACAAGCTTCCACATAATCATGAAAAAAATCTGTTGGACCCAAATAATTTTTTGCCCATTTTTTTACATCACAAGGACTGGCCAAGGAAAAGAGGTAACAAAAGGTGCCTTAGTAGTTATCAGTCCCTATCCTAAGGACCTTAAAGTTTCCTAAGTAACTTAGTGACTTAGTAATAGACTTTAGTTGCCTGAATTCCAAAATCTATAACATCAACACCTACACTTTCAGGACCTAATACGCGCAAGAAACATATTGAGACACCAAGGAAAAACGTAAGTATATTAGTTAGAAAAGGAAAAATAATAATTACGCTATACAATCATGAAGGCCAAAGTTGAGCGTGTCGCCGCCACACTACTGAGGGCACGCTGAGTTGCCTGTTAGCTATAGTCAATTTTTTTCAACGAGGCAAAAATTCCATTCTATCTCAAGGTCTCATGCTTAAAATTATGCCAATATTTACCTGATAATATGGTTAGCTATGATAAAAGACAACTGAAATTAAGAAGAACCGTACTATTCCCTTTTCCTGGCATCAACTATCAGTCTGTAAGCAGTAAGGGGTCAGGATTTTTCACCTCGTAAAAAAAAAATCTGAGTATAGGTAGAGACAAGCAAAGTCAAGCGTGTATCCGCCACACTAATAATGAGGGCACGAAGGAATTGCCTGTTAGCTACTGTAGGTGCGAACGTGACGAATCGGAGCCCCTTAACCCCTTCCCCTTAATCTCCTTCACGCCTATAGAGTTCACGCTTCAGTCCTTTCAAATTTCCCGAAAAGTAGAAAAAATTACCAAGCTGTTTCTTTATGCGGGTGACGTTTGTTTGAAGTTTGTTTTGCCTCCATAATACTCAAGTTTGTCCCCCGTTCTCATGTGTTATATTTATCATTCTCATTAACCCCTATACGCCCATATCTTTCCTTTGCTATAAAAAAATTGTATGTTGTTAGCCATAAAAGTACGAAAAGTAACTAAACATACCAAATGAGTTAGTCGACAAGGATACTAAACAGGTCATATCTATAACATATTGCTTATATTCACTAAAAATCTTCTAATGGTAGCCAAATTACAATGGAAATTACGTTCTGGGTCTCAAGGGGTTAAGTATCGCCCGCTAAGTTTCCTCCCATTGGTTCAATAAGGGCACATAGGTTAACTTAAGGTTTCGCATTGTAGTGATCAGAAAACTGACTCAAGATTCGTGTTCAGCATAAATGAAAGCCTCTATGGACCAATTTTTATCAGAATCTGAAGTACATTTTTCTTTCTCAAATGTTATAACTCCCTTGAATTTTCCTTCCCAAGCTCCACGTTCACACCTATACACGACTCCTCAACGCCCCCCGAACGCTGCGTCCTCCAGCCCCGTCACGCCCCGCCCCGGACCCGTTACACCGCACGGGGAGAGGGGGCCTGCGATGCGGTGGTCACAGTGAGTGCCCGTCAGCAGCTGCATCACCTGTGTTACGTAACGCAGCTGGGGTGAGTGACGCGGCATTTTGTTGCTGCTGCTGACGTTGTGGCTACTGCTGTTGTTATTGTTGTTGGTGTTGCTGTTTAAATTATTACTGCCGTATAAGTAGTAGTAGTAGTAGTAGTAGTAGTAGTAGTAGAAGTAGAAGTAGTAGTAGTAGTAAGAGAAGTAATAGCAGCAGTTATCGCAAAATCAGCTACATCCAGCAACATCAGCAGTAGTAGCAATAGTAGTAGTAATAGTGGTGGTTGATAAGAAGTAATAGTGATAGAAGTAGTGAGAGTTATAGTGCCAGCAATGATGGTGTTGTAGGCGATGGTGAGAGTGAGGGGAGTGCTACAGTGACGTATTCCATGAGGGGATCACGGAGTTCGGGTGGCGGGGGGGGAAGAATAAGACGCGTGGGTCGTGCCAAGGCCTCCTAGATACTATTTTAGGAGGCCTGGGCCGTGCTAGGAATAATGTCGCATCTCTACAGCTATTGTGTCGCCCTTAAAGGCAAGCCTCCCGCAGGAGAGAAGGGCGGCGCTGCTTGACTACACAGGTGTTGCGTTCCACTGAGCACATGGGGGGGGGGGTGGGGGGGAGATTGCCAGGTAATGATACTTTAATGATGACGAGAGAAAATAAGTGAGATACTTAGACAAATGTTACCATATGTAAAGTAAAGGCTGGAAAGACTTAGACAGCCGCGTCAACAGTCCACTCCCAACCCACCACCACTATCTTGCCTGCCACGGTCCACCTCTGTACACACACACATACTCACACACCCACACCCACACGCACACACACGCACACACATACACACACACATACCCCCTCCCACACACGCACACAAACAAAAGAAACTCAAGGAAAATTTCACTCTGATTTAAGTATATGTTAAATAGATAATTAAAATAGATATATGTTAATTGTTTTCCTACTTTATTCACACTTATCCGTGGAAGGACAAGGATAATGACTCTTTACTCGAGGTAAATAACAGGTAGGAAACGTTCCATGCTCACGCCTTGGTGTTAATAGCGCGCGCGCACAAACACACACACACACACACACACACACACACACACACACACACAAAAAAAAAAAACACAACACACACACACACACACACACACACACACACAGCACACACACACACACACACACACACACACACACAACACACACAACAGTCACACACACACACACACCAAACACACACACACACACACACACACAGTCACACACACACACACACACACACACACACACACACACACACACAATTTTTTTCAATACTAATTTAGTTTTCATTCTTTAGTTTTGCATTTATCTGTGGGCGACTGACTTTGGTAATCATATTTTTCTCTTATTTTCTTTCTATAACCCCGGGACAACTTTTTCTTCACCACAACAACTATGCAAATGAAAACAACAAATTACTTTTACTGACTATTTAAATAATCATCCCAGGCATATGCATGACAAAACCTTGGAGGGAAATATGGAGTAAACAAGATAATAATGCACAGTACATAATTATATACCACAAGAGTTAGATATTTTTATCTCTCGTAGTGGTCTCCCAGTATGCCTTATGCTTCATGCTGTGAGGTATATAGTACACCAACACATAGGAACTACAATTACAGCAAACACACCTACAGAAAACTTATGTAAGTACTCACGTTGCAGGAACGTTGCCAGGCGGTCCATAGCTTTCTGAATACCATTTCCGGGCGCGTGGCTCCTAACACCCAAGGCCGCCCACAGCCAGCCGTCTGTTGAGGATAAAGGCCCATTTTACTAATGAAACACAATGCGTCACAGCAAACACCAGGAAGAACACGCCGAACAATAATAATAGTAATAATAATAACAAAAAGCAATATTGCATAAAAAGTATACGGAGTTAGTGAAACGTGGCAAGACGTCACCGCAGAGTTTTTCAGCAGCCACATTTTCTTCTCTGTACAGACTTTCTTCGCTCACCCTCGCGCGCGAGCTTCATTTTAAAGCGAAGGGCGAGCTTCAAGTTAAATACTTGACAATTCTTACTTTTTCTCTCTCGGCTCACGACCCCCTTAGGTAGGCGAGTGCATCGGAGGACACAGGGGGACGGCATGAGCCTCTAATTACAGGCGTCACTATAAAAATCCTGCCTGCGCCACCACGGGCGAGGGCCAACCATCACAGCCCTCAAGTGAACCTCCAGGGCCTACCAACCGAGCCCTGGAGGTCACTGCCTATAGGCGCAATAGGCATAGATGTAAAAAAAAATAATTCTGTGGATGAGCCAGTGTTACAGCCTCTCCCCTGCATGGTGCGCGGGAATAAGGTTTAGTTTTATAATAGTCTAGTGTGTCCATCACCATCCTTTTCTATACGGTGCCGTAGAAAACACAATATTTAAGGAGTAACAATACTATTACTACTCAATACAGTTCCACCCAAGGTTGATATAAAGGTTATATTATATTATCCTTGGTTCCAATAGTCTCACATGGCAACACAGAAATGGGAGTGTTGTGGATGTGGAATAGCTATAGATAAACACTAAAAAGAATGTGATAGCTAGTAAAAAGAAAAGTAATCTGTAAAGATGAAAATCAAGGGATTTATTTAGCCACGATATAGCCAAAGGGGTAGAGTGCACAAGATGTTAAACTAAGGAGACGAATGTTAATAGGACCTAGAAGTCTGAAGAGGATAGGAAGCTATTACTAGTCGTGAGGTCCATGATAGAAGTTTTAAGGATAAAGGATACGAATAAGGGATTCCGGACAACGTCATAGGTATTACAGTGATTCAGTATAACAAACAGATAACAGACAATGACAACCTTTGAAAAGCGTTAGTTTAGAAAAGGGTCTTATTCCCAAAAACTTAAATAAAGGGGGGTCAAGAGAGAAAGGGAACTGTCAGTCATGTGTTGAAGGGAGCCCGTGAGAAAAAGAGTCGCTGAGAATCAGGATGGGTGAAAAGGGTGAACAGGTTATTGAGGTTGTTACAGATGCAGTTTCGGTTGTAGTCCCTGGTGTCTGAGAAAATTGATATTTATATAATGTAGATATGTTTTTCATGTTCTAGTAACAAAATGTTCTCAATTCCAATGAACGACTGATATAATGTAAGAAATGTGTCAACTCCTGTCCCAGCATTGAAGAGATTACTATTATTCCACGTATAAAATAACATGGATAACAAACATGACAACTTTTGAATACTTTTATTATTCACGATAACTGTGGTCTTTATTCCCCAAAAAACTCAAATTACCTAAGGGGGCGTGAGCCAAGAGAGAAAAAGGAAGAACGGTCAAGTATTTAACTTGAAGTTCGCTCGCCTGGGTGAGCGAAAAAAGTCGCTACAGAGAAGAAAGTGTCGGTGAAAACTCTGCGGTGAACAAAGGTCCATCCTGAGGTGTTCTACATGATGCAGTTATCGGTTTGTCAAAACACCTCATGGTTGTCGAGAAAATTGATATTTTATATAAATGTACGAATATGTTATTTTCTCGGTTATTTACCTATCAAAATGTTCTTGCTTTTCGCCAAATGATACCGCTTGATCTACATCATATTTACTTCTCTATACATGTTGCACTTATCTGCCATAGTTTTTTAGTTATTGAAAAAAACGATATTTACAAAAAAAAATCAAGGCATACCCCTTGCAAAATTTGCAATATTTTTTGAAAAATAGATTTGCTTGAAAATTTGTTCCTAGCAGTTTTCAGGCATGCTGAACACGAATCTGGAGTCAGTTTTCAGTTACAATAATTAGAAGTACCTATTTCAGCCAATTCATAATGACATGATACTTCCAAATATTCCTTAAAAACCACAAATTATATAAAACTTACTACAAGAGGTAAAAATATGATAGGAATTGCTAGATTAATCATTACTTCAATACAACGATCAGTATTAGTAATTTCAGTATTAGTATTATTATTATTATTAATCCCTATTAGAGCCACCCATGCGATTGTCAAAGTACTTATAAAAACCTAGGAATACTATAGCAAGCCTGTGGGACTTCTAATGCCCTCCCATGACTCCTGTAGGATGCGTGAAGGAGCGAAGAGGCCCGTGAAGGACTCTGAAGGATTGTATGCAAAGCGAAGGATACTTAAAAATAATAAGTCTTCCTCCTCCCATTTCCTCTCCTCCCTTTCATCTCCTTCCTCCTCCTCCTCCTCCTCCTCTCCTCCCTTCCTTGTCCCACCTCCTTCATTCTCCTCCCCCACTCCCCTCCTTCCAAAGCCAGTAAAAACTTTCCTTCCTTCCTTCCTTCCTTTCTTTCCTCGTATTTTTTCTTTCCTCCCTCACACCTTGCAGTCAGTCAGTCAGTTAGTCCTTTCTGAGTCAAATCTGTTGCGCGATGTGCGTGTGCGTGTGCGTGTGCGTGTGCGTGTGCGTTGTGTGTTGTGTGTGTGTGTGTGCGTGTGTGTGTGTGTGTGTGCGTGTGCGTGTGTGTGTGTGCATGTATGTGTGTGCATGTGTGTGTGTGTGTACTATTTACTGGCTTTGCAATCCGCCCATCCCGCTCCTTCACGCGCCCACATCATTTCGCATTTTCTTTCTTCATTCCTACTCACCACCTACGTACTCATGGACCCGCCTGCAGCCACACCCACTGCTAACTTTTAAATCACCCGTCATAACGCCACACCGAATGGACTCAATTGATCTAGAATCTAGATAAAACAAAATTGATGAAATAATGAAGCTGAAACATTTACATACAGATATATAGACAATGAAAAGGACACAGCCAACAAAAATGCATGAATAATAGTGGCACAAACTTTGAAATTGGAGGTTTTGAATAGCATGTAAATAACACACAAAGGTAACAAAAACTGTTTTTTGTGTCAGAAATTTGTGCCAGATTAAAAAGGTTATTCAGCATTTTCATCACATTTTGGTTCGAAAAAAAACACATTCATATAATAATTTCACCTTTACATCATCATCAATCAAATTATATCACAAATGTTCGCACTTTCCACACTCTTAGAAAAAAAGGGTAGGAAAAGGGTAGAAAAAGGGTATTTGTAGTGATGAAATACTGCTACCCTTTTTCTACCCTTACAAATATACCCTTTCGGATGGACGCAAATATACCCTTTTCTAACCCTCTCGTCTAAAAAGGGTAGATAAAGGGTAGATGAAGGGTATAATCGGCAGCATCTACCCTCCAGCCTGGACATAGGGTTTAAAAAGGGTAGTGATGGTGCGATGTAACAATTCTACCCTTAATATACCCCCCATTTCTGAGAGTGCATGTTTCTGAAGGAGAGCATGAATCAGGTGACCATCGGGTGGAAACAGTCGGGTTGTCGGCAACACTACAGGAAAACATCTATATCTAAGTCTAAAAACATCTTGTATAGTACCGTCATTCCTAAATACCTGGTGAATGTGTACTGTAGCTCTTCCGGGGACTGAATGATCGGCGGTAATGTTTTCCCTGCACAACAACACTGCAGCTGTCGCGGCGGCACCACTTCACTTAACGAGGTGATAAACGCTTCTGATTGACAGTGGAGAGGAGTCAGGAAGTTCAAGGCGGATGAATGGAATATCATAAGCATGTTTTTGGCATCTACATGTGATCATCGCCCTCTATCGGCAAGCTTTCGAACTCTTTTGATGAATACAGTGTTGTCTGGGGGAGGATTTCTGAACTTATGTGTAACAACGCCTTCTATCTGCAAGCAGCTTTAGTAACTTCACGAATGTACTGAAGCCTCTCAAACACAACATGGAAGTACATCATTAATTTTCTCCCCATTCTTACACCTTAACTTCCACCTAAGACGCATGACCCATCCACACTCAAGTATTCTAATCACGTTGCGATACCACGACTTACATCACAACACTCGCTCCCTTCAAGAACATAAGAAAATAAGGAAGCTACAAGAGGCCGCGAGACCTACACGTGGTAGTTCCTGTTACTTAACACTACCTACATCCACCTTTCATCTCCATCCATGAAATGATCTAACCTCCTTTTAAAGCTCCCTATTGACACCGCACTAACTACCTAACGACTGAGTCCAGTAGTTAGTAGTTCTAATTCACAATTCCTTGCTACCTAAATACCAGTAATACGTTCCCTACACCCCGTTCCCTGTGGTCACCCTAACGTCTCATAACATACCGTCCATGACAACACAAGGCAGTAAGGCAAGGCAAGGTAAATAGATCAGCCGTCACGTACACCTGCACACACACACACACACAACACAGACACACAAAGACACAGACACAGTCACACACTCACACACACAGTCACACACTCACATACACACACACTCACAGTAGCCCATAGCCGTGATTAACCTGCCCTTCCGTGTGCACCAGCCGCAACACCCTTCCTCCACTCAAGGTCGAGGGGCCCCGAACACCATGCGGGTCTCACCAAGGGCAAGAGGCTACTTACAGACTACCCCACGGCTTCTTGTAGCTTCCTTATTTTCTTATGTTCTTATTTACTGATTGACTACGAGTTTAGCCACCGCGGCCATGCACCCAACAACCTCTTGTAGTTATCGATGCTGCTGTGGATGCCTTATTTAGATCCAATAGGCTAGTTGGAGACGAAGAGGAAAAATTACCCCTGGCGTGACTGCTAGCAAGCTACACGTACTACTATGTACTACAGTCTCATTACAGTTCTGTATATGTAGAGGCTGCCGTCACACCGTCCAGCCGGGAAGGTGAAATCTGTATGGGACCCAGGCAGATTTCCCCTTCCCCTCCCCACTTCTCCCTCCCCAGACTCTTGGTGGTTCTGTGTTCCTTTTATTCTTGTACATCCTCCCCCCCCCACCCTTCTATGTAATCTTCTCCCTCCCCTTTTCTATAATAAACATGTAAAACTTGGTGGTGAGGGAGGCTGGGGCGACCCGACAATGTTTGTGATGTAACAAACGTCCCCAGAAACTACTGAAGAGACCTCGCTCCTGCCGCCCTTCACTGATGTCAACAATCTAAGATTATTACGTAGTTGACAAGCAGCGCCTTGTTAGTCATAATTGAGTACTTCTTTGATATTTTGACACTTCATTGTATGTAGTTTGATGCTTATTTTGTTATATGGACCTTTACTATTCGTATTTAAACGGAATGAAATGAACCTTTATGCTTGACTCACAGAATAAACTTACTCAACTCTTTCTTCATAGGTTGATGTATGACATAATAGTTACAGCAGAGAATTACGATTACCTAACATCCGCTAAGATGATCCTCCTCACTGCCAGACACGCGTAAACAGCCATTCATGTCTTCCTGGCGAGGGAGGCAGATAAATAAATCCCCTGCTCTGCCTTGCTGCTGAATGCGTTATGTTAAGTCATCATGGGCTGTATTGAGGCTTATTTCAATAGAACTTTTTTATAAGGCACGGATAGGCTTTAAGGCTTAGGTGAAATTACAGATTACAAGATCTAAATGAAGATCGGCCACCCAAAAATAGCTGGGGTGGCTGATTTTCATGAGATGCGATACAACATAAGAAAAATAGCTGATGCTTATACAGTAAATCACATTATGTTACCAGTATGTATGTATGTATCTTAATTTGATATCCCCAAAATTTGTTATTTGTGCCAGAAAAAAAAGTTTATTCAGCATTTTAATCACACTTTGATTCGAAAAAAATACATCATAAAATAATTTCACCCTTACATCATCATACATCATAATGCTATTACAAATGTTCGCACTTTCCGTATTTCTGAAGGAGGACATGAATCAGGTGACCAGCGGGTGGAAACAGTAAAGTATTCGGCGACACTTATTACCTGCGTGATGGACGGTGGCGGCCATTAGGTAGCTACCCGGGCAGGCAAGGCGGGAAAACACGGCCCAGGGAGAAGAGAACACAAAGGAGACAATGAATTAGGATGTTAGAATAAGGACCAAAACTAATGAAAATGTTTTAATATCCCAGGTGAAATAACCAAGGGAAGAGTTGACAAGTCCATTAACTAAGGAGAGGAAGTTTGAAGAGGACCTATGAACCGATACTAAGCGTCAAAGGTCACAAGAAGAAGAAGAAGGGAAAACTAGTGATTCTTTACATATTTTTTTTTCTTACCACGCCGTCCACACGATGACGCAAACACGGCCCTCATAATGCTGTGAGTGATCCTATGAACGGTATGAATGACGCGGTGACCATCATATCACTGAAAAACATGCTACTACGACATGGAGGCAGTGTATTGAAGAGGATCTGGCAGCATTGGGCATTGAAGAAGTTGAGGCAAAGGACAGAGATAGTTGGGAGCGTATCATCGGCCGTCTAACCTCATACAAATTATGGGAAAACTGACGTTAAACAGAAAGAAGGAAAAAGCTACTGCTATACTACTGTCTACATCACACTACGTCATTACATCATTACAACTCATCAAAACATCTACAACAAAGCTCATTACGGTGACACAGACAGTGACACATGAGCCGAGCAGGAAGCAGTCATTTTTTTTTATCTCTCTCTCTCTCTTCGAAACATTTAAGGTGCATATGAATTCATTGAACAGAAACTCCAGGACAATAACATAACGATATATTTGTTCCATAATGACTGACACACAACGCTAACAAGCCATCCTCGTGTGTGCTTGTGTCCAGTGTTGCAGCATCGTACAGCAAGTGGTGAAGTAGCTTGTTTGGGTCAGGTTAGTGCTGCATTACGGTATCTTGAACACCATCTATACTATATGTATGGGTGGCCCGCTGCACCGCTGACCCCTCAAACCGCTGCTCACACCACGGCGAGGGGGCAGTCGTCAGCGGGGAACACCACATCGCCACCACCATCTCGCTACTTACTTCAGTAAGTGCGAGAGGTTCACGGTGCCAATAATCCTCGCCGCGGTGCTCCCATCACGCCTCCGCCTGGAGCCCCGCGTCTCAGCGCCACTGTATCGTCTCACTGTGTCAGGAATGTATTTTCCTGTAATCGGGTTTACGTCAGCGAGCGACACTTCCTGCGGCAGTCCCGTCACGAAACACATCCGCTGCGCTGGTCATTGTCAACCACAATTAAAGGTTTTCTTGTATGAGTAACGCAATACAGACACCTTGCTACCTGGCACTCATGCTCTGTCTCTCCCGCAACAAACTGTCAAAGTAGCGCAGGGTATTCTTGCACTGTTTGTTGTGCCTGCAGTAGGGACACCACAGGTGCCTGATGCTGTAGATAATCGGGCCCTGGCACGCCGCGCCGATGAACACCGGCTGCACGCCTCGCTTCTCCCCCGTCAAGTGGATCTTGATGTGCACGTGCAGCAGGTGGAAGTAGGCCAGCTGCAGCCCCAGCCACGGCACGAATACTTTCAGCATCAGCAGCAGCGCCCGCACCAGCCACACGCAGGACAGCGGCACCACATAGCGGTTATCACCAAACAGGGACTGCAGGTGCGGCCACAGCAGACACGTGTCCTTCACGTCCTCCCAAGACGCGTCGGCGTCTTCGTAGACCAGCGGTCCGCGGCAAAACTCTCGCCATATGCTGATTGTGACTGTCTTCTCGCTGGGAGAACGGCGCACCTTGGGACCAGCTTGTGGCACTCTGAAAGGCACTCTGGCCATGGTTTTAATGGAATCTGTTTCTTGTTTGTCATGCAATCCGTAAAGATAATCAGGACATGCGGTCTCTTCCTTACAGAGAGGCAACATTGACGGAAGTTCATGGTGTAAGGTGACCCTCCGGGAGGTGTTGGGGCTGGGCTGGGTTTGTGGGTAGTGGCAGGGGTCATCGTGCAGCATATGGGAGGCAAAGGAGTAGTGTGGCCGCGGGGGGCTGGTGTTGGGCTGGATCTTCCTGAGGACCACCACCTTGCGCCCCGTCGCTTCCCCGGACTCCTGATCGACGACGTCTGCGCGCTCCTCGGCGGGCTCCAGCATGGCTCCGGGCCGCGGCAGAGGGTAACCTTCGCCGTCCATCTTAGCTCATCTGAAAAAAGAGGCAGCTGTTATCAGTGCTGTTCAACGCCTACATAAAGGTGGCGACACATAGGAGATTAGTGATAAGGAATCTCAAGTACAAGTGACTATCTTGTGGTGATGTGGGAGCACACAGTATATCAAGAACGTTATACGGATGACAACAGAGAATTTACACACACACACACACACACACACACAAACAAACAAACACACACATACAATACACACACACACACACACGCTCACACAATACACACACACACACATACAATACACTAAATACACACACACACACAATATGAAGATAATGGTATAAAGCGTCCTAATGGTCTCTGGATTACTGGTAACTGATCGTCTCTGGATTATTTTCACAATCCGTGGCATCTCTCTCGTCCTTCAACAATAAACGATACACAAGCTTTCACATGATTCTTCGCTCTTCTTAAATATAAGACTTAACTAGCCTCATTCTTCGCTCTGAACATTCTTGGGTTGGCCTCCACTTATATGATTATACTCTTGCTTAGCATTCAATGCATCAACTGTTGTTAGATCAGCGTCAACAAAAGTTCAGTGTTCTGCATCCTATTACCTTTCCAGACGTTAGTTCTAATGAAGCCTTTTAACCTATATGTGTGGAGAACACAAACACTTTTGTAAAGGATTGAGTTCAAACACTGTTTCGTAACAAACCGAAAGTAGCAGATTCAATTCAAAGAAGTGCTGCGACGAGCTCCACCACCGCGACGCAGCACAAGGCCAGACTGCCCCCCCCCCCCACCCCCCCGGGCCTGGCCAGGGGCAGAGGCACGGGCGTGTCTCAACGATGGTCTGTGGGCGCTAGATGGTCATGATCAAGACGTGGCTCGCCATACGTCCCGCGTAATTACACACCATGAATCTCACCTTTTACAAGATTCTCGGGAGGGACACTTTGCTTGATCTGTAGGGACGAAAATATGAAACTAAATATCACTATTTCTTGGAGTCTCTCAAAAACTTGATTTGTCACTTGTTTTTACTTCCTCTTACCACCTCCATAAAAAGCAAACTTTTAAGTTTCCTTGAATGACACAAGACTCTTTGGTGGCTCCTTTGCATTGGTGCTCTCGCTGAAAAATAGTGAGAAGCAACAACAGACTAAAAAATGTGCGTCAAGGGCGCGCCCCGCAGCACTGCCTTGTGTGCCGAGCCTCCACAGGCAGCCATGACTCTCACAGCGGCAGGTGTACCTCAAGGCCGCTCGCCCTCCACCCAGGCTCGAATGGTCAAGAAATTATTCTCTTATTTAAATTAAATGGTCACTAATAGTTCATGCAAGGTGTTCTTAAAGTTTCTATCAAGACCATGCAATTATGGCACTTATGTCATATCATATTCTGATAGTGACAGCATCTCAGACGTGAAGCATGTCAGGCCTCGGCGCCCGGCTGCCTCCTCGGCGTGTTGCTCGTTTCCAACAGGAAAAAGACAATAAATCTGCACGGCAGGACAGTGGGTGTTGTGCTGCACCTGGCCTTGTGCGCGGCCACGCCACGGCCACGCTTGCCTGCTCCTGCTGCGACTCTCTCTCTCTTCTTTTACTTTTTGTTTACGTTTCCATTCTGTCATCAGAACAGTAACAAAACAACAAACGAAACGAACAGAACGGCAAACGAAACAACATGCAAAGAATACTAATGCATGATAGGTGGCCTTGACTGTGATGGTTTGACGCACTCACTCACTCACACACACATCCCGTCATTCATACCAATGAGTTCTGCTTGTGCATCACCGCCTCATCCTCACCGTCATAGCCAAAGGGCATGGGGTATACAGCCTCAGCACTGGGCACCGTGGAGGGGGGAGGGGAGGGGGGTGAATGCATGCACGTCACCCTAGAGACACCGGAGGACAGGCGAGGGAGGGGAGGCACTAAGGGCAAGGGGAGCAAGGGGGGCGAGGGGGTTTCACACTGTTGCGCATGAAAAAAATCACCCTTTGTTGTGAAACCTTGCGCTGCCGTCACAGGATATAACCAAACTTTATCTTACTGCTGGGAGAGCCAAAAATAAACACTGAATCTGAGTTTAAAGCCCAGAGATGGTACTGTACATCTATCTGGTCCAGTTTAACCGAGACCATCGAGAGACAAGGCCTGGTGGATCGCCCGTGACGTCACACCATAAGGATACCACCCGCTCCGCTCCCCGTACAAGTTTACCTACCTAATATAATGTTTATCAGTATAAAAGATATACTGTTATCTTCGGAAATGTTTGTTCTATAATATTATCAAATAAAAAACGGTAAAACACACAAAGAAAATGCCATTATGAGACTTTCAAGAAATATGCATTAACTTAAACTCTTCGCCATTTAATATTTTGCTCGCAAACATTTTACATGGAGAATATCAATAGAAGCGGAGTTTAATTAGCTTTCCATTGATATATTTCGTTTAGTGATAAATGAATTAGCGGCATGCATAAATTAGCGTTAACTAAATATAAAAAATCATGAAATCGTATAATTTCCTACCTAATATATGTTTATCAGTATAAAATATATACTGTTATCTTCGGAAATGTTTGTTCTATAATATTATCAAATAAAAAAACCGTAAAACTCACTAAAGAAATGCCATTATGAGACTTTCAAGAAATATGCATGAACTTAAACTTTTCGCCATTTAATATTTAGTGAAAAAACTTTTTACATGGAGAATATCAATAGAAGCGAAATTTAATTAGCTTTCCATTGATATATTTCCTTTTCTGATAAATTAATTAGAACCATGCATAAATTAGCGTTAACTAAATAAATAACATCATGAAATCTGGGAAATTACCCGATTTCATGATGTTATTTATTTAGTTAACGCTAATTTATGCATAGTTCTAATTTATTTATCAGAAAAGGAAATATATCAATGGAAAGCTAATTAAATCCGCTTCTATTGATATTCTCCATGTAAAAGTTTTTCAGCAAAATATTAAATGGCGAAAAGTTTAAGTTCATGCATATTTCTTGAGTCTCATAATGGCATTTTCTTTGTGTGTTTTACGGTTTTTTATTTGATAATATTATAGAACAAACATTTCCGAAGATAACAGTATATCTTTTATACTGATAAACATTATATTAGGTAGGTAAACTTGTACGGGGAGCGGAGCGGGTGGTATCCTTATGGTGTGACGTCACGGGCGATCCACCAGGCCTTGTCTCTCGGTGGTCTCGGTTTAACCCACTCGAGCCCAGATCCTTCCTTACCTATAAAAGCTCGTATCTTTTCGAGCCATAAAATTACAAAAAGTAACTGATTATACCAAATTAGTTAGTCGACAAGGATACTAGTCAGGACATATCTATACAATATTGCTTATAGTCACTAAAAATTGTGCCATTTGTACCCAAATTACAATGGAAATTACGCTCTGGGTCTCAAGGGGTTAAGGCCCAAACTGTACTACATCTATCTAGTGCAATTACCAAACTTTAGACAGACGTGAGCTTATCTACCGCAAACGATCTATCAGTGACCAGCAAAACGCCCTATAAACCAAGTCGCGTGTTCCTATATGGAGATTACTTATCAGATATCTAGTACAAGAGAGAGTGAGACTGAGGTGTGGTGTGTGTGTGTGTGTGTGTGTGTGTGTGTGTGTGTGTGAGAGATCCTGTTTCCTCGACAGAATATAGAAGTAGCAGACGTCTATTTTTTTTTATGGTTTTTTTTTGCGAGGGGAGAAAAAACATTACCACTACCACACTATAGAAAAAATCATGCAAAAAAAAAAAATATATATACATAAAAGCCCTTCAAGTCGATCTGCAGAAGAGGTTGACGCAGGGGCACGTGTTTTGTTTTTACCTGGAGACAGAGATAAGAGTCAACGGGTGTACTTCATCCTTCTTTACGTCCTCCAATATTCTCACTCTCTCTGGTACTTCGATAGACTTTTGCAACGAGGTGATAGACGCGTCACTTCTTTTTATACTGTTCAGCCCCAACAGGCACAGTGTGTTGGGTGGAGAGAGAGAGAGAGAGAGAGAGAGAGAGAGAGAGAGAGAGAGAGAGAGAGAGAGAGAGAGAGAGAGAGAGAGAGAGAGAGAGAGAGAGAGAAGGCAGGCTACCACACTGCAACCCTATCAACCCAACGCAGATGAACAGCAAACATGTAATCCTGGACATCCATGACAGTCAGTAAAAGCCTCTATGCCTCTAAAAACCCTCTACAAAGCCTATGAGGACGAGAAGGCTCTTAAACTTACATCACGATAATAACACACTATTAATAACAAAACCAAGTCTTAGTCTCGTTGCCGTGCCGAGAAGGATACGTTAAGGATCTGGGTTTTTCCTAATGTGATGCCTCCTTCCTGTCAGTCACTACACAGGAAATACTGCCGCTGGGCCTGCGTGGTGCTGGTCAGGTGCTCGCCAGGACAAGTGCCTTGCCCTACACACCTGTATGTAACCTAGTAGTCCTCCCAGGCATTCACGTACGCAAAACATCAAGAAATACTGAGTGATGCAGGACTGTCGCTGTAGGAGTAGGCGTCACATAGATAGTAGGTGATGTTATGTAGGAAGTGTTTCAATGCTTCCTACATCGAATCATAGAGAGAGAGAGAGAGAGAGAGAGAGAGAGAGAGAGAGAGAGAGAGAGAGAGAGAGAAACAGAGAGAGAGAGAGAAACAGAGAGAGAGAGAGAAACAGAGAGAGAGAGAGAGATAAGAGTCATGACGGCCACCTCACACACTCACCTAACCACCTCATGTATCTCGTCCCAACTTGCACAGAATCACACACACACTACATGCCATACACCACGCTGCACACAACACTCATGCACAACATTTGCACCCCCTGCACTCTTACCTGTGTGTGGAGTACGTGGTGACGTGACGCTACTTCTCTCTCCACTCGGCGGTCGTCGGCTGGTGAGGTGCGAGACAAACTTTCAGGGTACCAGCTGCCAAATACCGCTATCACGCATCCCTCAAGTAACCTCAAACCACCTTGCAGGACAAACTTGCTGCCATATAACTAATGCAGCAAGGTCTTTTTTCACGTTCACGATGCGCCGTACCAGTGCACAACCACAGTACCACACCCCTCCGTGAAGCCCTTGGGTCGGGTGTGTGGTGTGTGTGGTGGTGTGTGGCATCCCGCACCATCCTGCTTATCTGTCATCTACTCTGACCACCTTGATCACACTAACACACACACATTATACAAACCTAATCATGAATACACATCTACAAGGCCACTATCAGAGTGAAGAATAAGGTCCTGTTTTTACCAATATGAATTCCCTGTACATTATTTTTGTTAATGTTTGTTCAGTTGTACCTACACCCCATTTTTTGTTATCAACCAAAATTCTTTCTCTGTACGGGACTCTAGTAAACTGTAATAGTCAGTGTTGTGAGCCATGCATGGTGGGGGCTTCATTCCTCTGACGTTAGATAAATATATTACACTCATTCCACCTGCTTGACGCATCTGCCATCGATATCTTATAAGATGGGAAACATAAAAAACTTGACAGACTGGTGGCCGATAATTATCTTTCAACACAAGTGCCATAAAAAAAAGTTCTGCCTTGCCAGACGTGTGTCCCCGCAGGTGTACACATGGGATGCCCTGCACTGTTTTGCCTGGCTCGGCGGGTATTTTCCGGCACAGCGTCACGGTCGGTGCTTGACGCCCACCACACGACGCATGACATCGGGTGCAGCTACAGATTCACCGTCGCCGCCGCCGCCACCACCACCACAACACCGTCAGGCTGTGACGCACACACGCACACACAAAGGATGATTTTTTTTATTGAGGAAAAGGACACCTTATATCTACCGTCATGGCGCAGAGGCAAAGGTAACAAATATATATTCTATCACCGAGTAGAAACCGCCTTTGAATATCAAACATTACGAGGTCTCTTCTTATCAGCCTCAGCTGGCCTCCCTCAGAGAGGGAAACTGATGCCAATTAATGCTGTTCAGTCAAGTGATGACATGGGACATCGCGACTGCCTTATTATATCTGTACCTTACAACACCCTTACTGTGTGTGTGTGTGTGTGTGTGTGTGTGTAGTAAAAGACGTCCTAAAACGAGTTTTCACTGTATACAAAACAACCATAAAATAGACATTTTTTCGACACACATGAAGCGAGGAATTGGAAGATGTGGATTGAACAGTCTCGCAAGACACAGGGACTTGGACGACGCTCTAAATAAAGCTACGAGCCTGAGTAAGCATTGGAACCCTCCGTCCAGACCTCCACCACGCGGGTGGTGTCCGACAGCCATGTACGTACATTAATACAATCATTCTTACGGTCATGCTGCTTCATTCAACGACACGACACTATCATCTTTAGTGTAATAGAAGTATTACAGCTAAGCTCTAATCGCCGGTACACCATGGAGTCTGAGGAATCATTCGGGAATCACAAGGTTAAAGTTAATGTGGGTGGTAGCCCCGCCCTGCCCCTCACAGCGCCGAGGTGGTGGCCCCGCCCTGCCCCTCACAGCGCCGAGGTGGTGGCCCCGCCCTGCCCCTCACAGCGCCGAGGTGGTGGCCCCGCCCTGCCCCTCACAGCGCCGAGGTGGTGGCCCCGCCCTGCCCCTCACAGCGCCGAGGTGGTGGCCCCGCCCTGCCCCTCACAGCGCCGAGGTGGTGGCCCCGCGCCGCCCCTCACAGCGCCGAGGTGGTGGCCCCGCGCCGCCCCTCACAGCGCCGAGGTGGTGGCCCCGCCCTGCCCCTCACAGCGCCGAGGTGGTGGCCCCGCCCTGCCCCTCACAGCGCCGAGGTGGTGGCCCCGCGCCGCCCCTCACAGCGCCGAGGTGGTGGCCCCGCCCTGCCCCTCAGAGCGCCGAGGTGGTGGCCCCGCCCTGCCCCTCACAGCGCCGAGGTGGTGGCCCCGCGCCGCCCCTCACAGCGCCGAGGTGGTGGCCCCGCGCCGCCCCTCACAGCGCCGAGGTGGTGGACCCGCGCCGCCCCTCACAGCGCCGAGGTGGTGGCCCCGCCCTGCCCCTCACAGCGCCGAGGTGGTGGACCCGCGCCGCCCCTCACAGCGCCGAGGTGGTGGACCCGCGCCGCCCCTCACAGCGCCTAGGTGGTGGACCCGCGCCGCCCCTCACAGCGCCGAGGTGGTGACGGCCGCGTCCTCCTTGAGCCGGGCGGCCGCCTCGCTCTCCTCGGAAACGCCCACCGAGCTGTACACACCAAGCTGTGTTCTTAAGGTAATCAAGGCATGTCGCTAATAGTAAGATAACAGAAAAAATGTAAGTCATGAAACTAACGTTAATAATGAGTAACATTCTCTCCTTAATTAACTGTACATTTGCAGTGACACAAGCACGTCAGCCCAAGGAAGATAAAGAGATATTATCTTTATTATCTCTTTATCTTCCTTGCGTCAGCCTACCTGGGGGGCGCGTGGCCGTCGCGCTCCACGTCGTCCACGGTGTCGGGCAGCTGGCGTCCGCGCGTCTCCGGCAGCAGACAGGTGAGCAGGGCGGCTGTGACGGACAGGGCGCCGAAGATGGTGGTGGGGATGGCCCAGTGGAGCCCACCCTGAGGCACACACACACACACCACTGTTACCTTGTGCCTGTCACTCATGTGCCACACACACACACACACTCACACACACACACACACACTGTTACGTACATACCTACACACATACTGACTCAGGCACACACACACGGTTACGACAAAGAGAAGGAGGTCTGTAATTCATAAAAAAGTAAAAAGTCATTCTTATGAGTATGTAATCCCTATCCCCTTCCATACCTACACACACACACACACACCACACACACACACACACACACACACACACACACACACACACACACACACACACTCATTATACACACTCATTATCTCTCTCTCTCTCTCTCTCTTTCTCTCTCTGCTCACCAGGCCGTCG
>JACEEZ010016852.1:402500-405000 GCA_016584305.1 Chionoecetes opilio
TAATTAACCATATTATCAGGTAAATATAGGCATGATTTTAAGCATGAGACCTTAATATAGAATGGAAGTTTCGCCTTGATTAAAAAAATAGACTATACCATTCCTACTATTACTACCACCACTACTACTACCACCACCACCACTACTATTACTACCACCACCAAAACATCGACCAAAACACCCTTCGCTACACCCTCCTCATACTCCCACTTCAACTCTCAAGGCCGCAACAGACAGGAAGATGAACGTAACATACACGGCACTATTGATTCCTGATAGTTCGCTTCCACCACCCGATCGGAACTCCCTTGCGAGGAGGCACTGATAGCGGGCTCCTCTTCCTCCCCTTCCCAGCCTCACCCCATCACCGTCACCCTGATCTTTGCAACGCCTTCGCTTCCCTTCCTTCCCTGCCTTCCCTTCCCATCTCCACCTGTCCGTTAAGACTGGCAGCCACCTAGAACCGTGTGAAGTCAGGTGATATTACATGCAGGAGGGACGAAACTGAATTTGTGAGGGATAACGTATTCTAATTGCACATGTGTAGTCGAAGGTTGGTTGGACTGTGCAGGGAGGGATCCAGGTCGTGGTAATGATGAAAATGGACATCGAGAAAATATACTGTTTTTTGAGAAGTTAAGAGATGGTCGGGAAAAAGTTATAGATAGAGAAACTTACAGGAGACAGTGAAGATATACTGTTTTTTGAGAAGTTAAGAGATGGTCGGGAAATGGCTATAGAGAGAGAAACCTACAGGAGACAGTGAGGATATACTGTATTTTAGAAGTTAAGAGATGGTCGGGAAATGGCTATAGAGAGAGAAACCTACGGGAGACAGTGAGGATATACTGTATTTTAGAAGTTAAGAGATGGTCGGGAAATGGCTATAGAGAGAGAAACCTACGGGAGACAGAAAATATACTGTTTTTTAAGGTGTATAAAGGTTGTGGTACTGATGAAAATGGACATCGAGAAAATATACTGTTTTTTGAGAAGTTAAGAGATGGTCGGGAAATGGCTATAGAGAGAGAAACCTACAGGAGACAGAAAATATATTGTTTCTTTGAGGTGCATAAAGGTCAGGAAATGAATGAAAATGGATTTAATTAAAGAAAATATACTGTTTATTCTAGATGTATAATGATGGTCGGGAGATGCATGGAAATGGACTTGATTTAATTAAAGAAAATATATACTGTTTATTCTAGATGTATAATGACGGTCGGGGGATGAATGGAAATGGACTTGATTTAATTAAAGAAAATATATACTGTTTATTCTAGATGTATAATGATGGTCGGGAGATGCATGGAAATGGACTTGATTTAATTAAAGAAAATATATACTGTTTATTCTAGATGTATAATGATGGTCGGGAGATGCATGGAAATGGACTTGATTTAATTAAAGAAAATATATACTGTTTATTCTAGATGTATAATGACGGTCGGGGGATGAATGGAAATGAACTTGATTTAATTAAAGAAAATATATACTGTTTATTCTAGATGTATAATGACGGTCGGGGGATGAATGGAAATGGACTTGATTTAATTAAAGAAAATATATACTGTTTATTCTAGATGTATAATGACGGTCGGGGGATGAATGGAAATGAACTTGATTTAATTAAAGAAAATATATACTGTTTATTCTAGATGTATAATGACGGTCGGGAGATGCATGGAAATGGACTTGATTTAATTAAAGAAAATATATACTGTTTATTCTAGATGTATAATGACGGTCGGGAGATGCATGGAAATGGACTTGATTTAATTAAAGAAAATATACACTGTTTATTCTAGATGTATAATGACGGTCGGGAGATGACTGGAAATGGACTTAGAAAAAATATACTGATTTTTGAGGTATTTGAAGACGGGTTGGAAAAGACCCGGGAAATACGGAGGGAAAGTTGCCAGAAGTGGTAATAGGGTGGAAGGGAGACTTTTCCATGGGTGGAAGGGTGTGGTGGAGGGCGCGTTAATGAAGTGGAAGGGATGTGATGGAAGGTTGTCAAGGGGTGGTGGTTCAGTTTATTCCACAAAACTGATTAACAAGTGTGAGGGAAGTGTGTATTTTTGTAAAGTTTGATTCAAATTGATACACATTGGACAAGATACCACTCGTTACACTACTACTGTTATCATCATCTTTAGTATCATTATCTATACTGTTATTGAACCGTAAGAGCGAGGAAGGTCATTTAACATACATTTAAAATACATATATCACCATATACACTACTGCTGCTGCTACTACAACAACTACTACTACTACTACTACTACTACTTTTTTGTATTTATTTTTTAATATTTTTTTACTACTACTACTACTACTACTACTACTACTACTACTACTACTACTGCTGCTGCTACTACTACTACTACTGTACCTCACTGAACGCAATAAATCAAGCAGGAACGAAGCTCACACTGACACCTCAACGCCAACACAATAACAATCCTGCAGCAGATGTTAGTATTGGTATACAAAA
>JACEEZ010016852.1:407500-412500 GCA_016584305.1 Chionoecetes opilio
TTCGTTAAAAAAAAGTGTTATCGTCTGTTATATTGACGTTTTTCATTACCTCTTCTCTTCCACAACTATTAATTTACTGATAAAAAGCTATAAATTCGTAAAAAATAGTGTTATCGACTGTTATATTGGTGTTTTTCATTACCTCTTTTCTTCCACAACTATTAATTTACTGATAAAAAGCTATAAATTCGTAAAAAATAGTGTTATCGACTGTTATATTGATGTATTTCCTTTCCTCTTCTCTTCCACAACTATTAATTTACTGATAAAAAGCTATAAATTCGTAAAAAAAAGTGTTATCGTCTGTTATATTGACGTATTTCCTTTCCTCTTCCCTTCCACAACTATTAATTTACTGATAAAAAGCTATACATTCGTAAAAAAAAAGTGTTATCGACTGTTATATTGATGTGTTCCCTTACCTCTTCTCTTCCACAACTATTAATTTACTAATAAAAAGCTATAAATTCGTAAAAAAAAGTGTTATCGACTGTTATATTGATGTATTTCCTTTCCTCTTCCTATTTACGTGTAGCTTTAAACACCCTACTATGGCACACTCCCTTATATCATATCACACGTGGACAAGATGCGTGGGTGTGCCGTCCCTGCTTCACACCCACGCGTACACTCCAGGATAACTATAGCCTCGAACCCAAAATCTTTAGGATAGAATGCTTTGCTCTAACCTGTGTGGGATGACCGGTGTGGGTGTGCGACCAGGGGAACACTCAACGCAGCACCTCAACCACCCACGTCATGTCACCACCTCACCACCACCACCACCACCACCACCATCACCACTACCACCTCCGTCATGTTACCACTCACCACCACCTCCACCATCACCACTATATAGGTATACCACCCACGTCATGTTACCACCTCACCACCACCACCACAACCACTACCACCCACGTCATGTCACCACCGCCTCGCCACCACCACCATCATCACCATTCACCACTACCACACGCGTCATGTTACCACCACCACCACTATTACCACGATACCATCCCCATCATGTTACTGCCTCACCACCTTCACCACTACCACCTCCGTCATGCTACCATCTCACCACCACCACCACCATCACCACCACCACCACCATCACCACTACCACCATCACCACTACCACTATCATTCCGATATTGTTGCTTCCTTCATATCTCTGCCGCTGCTTCCCCACGCACAGGAGACGCAATTATGAGCACAGGTGTTGGTATCTCGGCGTTATAGATAAGTTAGGGAGGCACTCTAATATTTAATGAGAGGAATATGCACTGAAGACATTTTCCAAAGGCTTGCGACCATGCAGTGCCGTTTCTATATAGCCTTTTGGGGCCCTATGCGAAATGCTGTTTGGGGGCTCTATTTTGTAAAACTATGGTGGGGGGTTCCAAGCCCTCTAAGGTGGTCCAGGGGCACGCCTTTACTATTAAATGCAGCAATCTGGTGCACTTTAATAGGAAAAGAGACTAGATTATAAAATAAAAGCAAATAATGGTAACTTGAAGGCCCCTTGGTGGCTTCGGGGGTCCTATGCACCCACGTAGTTCGCATATAGTAGTAGGAAACGGCCCTGCGACCATGATACAAGGGTGGGCGGCGGTACTAGGTGGGCGTGGGCGTGTAAGGGTGTCATGAGGCCCGCCCCTTGAACGCCGCCCCCTTCTGATGAGGCTAATGATGGCTTGGACCAAGAAAAAGGAAAAGGGATCAAGGGTCATAAGGGTGTTGTTTATAGCAAGGGTCAAAAGGGTGTTCTTAATGGTCCCTCGAGCAACACAAACTTCCCCTCGGCTCACCCGCTTTCCAAACAACAGTGTAGGGGAGAGCGGGGCAGGTTGCATCATTGCCTCTAACTCGCATTAACTTTTTTTATTATTATTATTGTTGTAGTTGTAGTAGTAGTAGTTTATAGTAGTAGTAGTAGTAGTAGTTTATAGTAGTAGTAGTAGTAGTAGTTTATAGTAGTAGTAGTAGTAGTAGTAGTAGTAGTATTAAGACGATGTACGTGTGATAACATGCGAGTTAAGAGGCAATGATGCAACCTACCCTCGATGCAACCTGCCCCGCTCTCCCCTACACGTGTAGACATACTGAAGGCAAAATTCAGAACATAAAAAATATAGCATTTGAAAAAGTAACGCAGGAGGAAATTCAAACCAGAAAAGGCTTTGTATATGTAAATGTAGAATACCAGGAAGCGAAAACAACTGCAGCCACAAATACAACAACCACTACAGCAACAGATGCAACAAATTCAACAACAACAACAACAACACAGATGGAACAACAACTAAAACAACAGATGCAACAAATTCAACAACAACAACAACAACCGATACAACAACAACAGATGGAACAACAACAACTAAAACAGATGCAACAAATTCAACAACAACAACAACAACTGATACAACAACAACAGATGGAACAACAACAGCAACTAAAACAACAGATGCAACAAATTCAACAACAACAACAACAACCGATACAACAACAACAGATGGAACAACAACAACAACTAAAACAACAGATGCAACAAATTCAACAACAACAACAACAACCGACACAACAACAACAGATGGAACAACAACAACAACTAAAACAACAGATGCAACAAGTTCAACAACAAAAATAAACAACAACCCTTGAGACATATACGTCCAAAAAAAATCCGAATCCAAAATGAGAAAAACAAAATCCTGATAGCAACAGAACAAACAACTGGTAACAAAAACTGTGCATGGGAGCGGAAGACAAGACTGGACTGGTGTCTCTCATATGAGCGTGTTCCAGGAATCAACCCTCGTGTTCTCAGACAGATTTCCTCCCTTACACATTAAGTTCATTGGAGTGCGTCATTCATCCTCTGGTGTACGGGGTTGCTCTGAACTATGATTTTTGAGAAAAGAAAAGACGACCTGGAGGAGACGGATACATTTTCAGTCACTACAAATATTATAGCCAATGGCACCTAAAAGTTCAATGTAAGTGTACAGGATTTTCTTACGTTTTCTTATGTTCTTTTGTTCTGAGGATGTTTCTCTGAACTATGTAAACAAAAACAAAAAGACGACGACCTGGAGGAGACGGATACATTTTCAGTCACTACAAATATTATAGCCAAAGGCACCTAAAAGTTCAATGCAAGTGTACAGGATTTTCTTACGTTTTCTTATGTTCTTTTGTTCTGAGGATGTTTCTCTGAACTATGTAAACAAAAACAAAAAGACGACGACCTGGAGGAGACGGATACATTTTCAGTCACTACAAATATTATAGCCAATGGCACCGAAAAGTTCAATGTAAGTGCACAGGATGATTAATTTCACTACAATATGTAAAAAATGAAGAAAAAGTCGGCTGTAAGAACACGTATAACTAACTTTTCAGTCATTCCAAGTATAGCCAATGCCACCAAAAAAGTTCATATATCGTAACCAAGTATCCAATGACAATGTAACAAAATTGGCCCACCCCCATTTTTACATTCTCTTACTGTCTTCTTTATAGGAACTGACAATTAAGCGGGCATTTTGTTACTTCTTATTTTTTTTTTTTGCACTTGGCCAGTCCTTTATGATGTTGAAAAAAGAAGAAAATCTGTATCCAATGACAATATAACTGAATTTGGTGCATGTACAACAAAGGCTGCATTACACGCCCCATCACCTTCCCCTTCACACGCCCCATCACCTTCCCCTTCTCCACCCATCCATTACATCCAACCCCTCTCTTCCCCGCGGTCTCCTCCCCTTACTCTTCCCCTCTCATGCAAGTGCCAGGGATATGTGACACGCGAGGACCCTACTATACATATTCTTTCTTTCCCCTTACGACCTGTCCTATGCATGTCCTATTGCATCCTCCCTATATTTCCCCTTACGCCCTGTCCTATGCATGTCCTATTACGTCCTCCCTAGATTTCCCCTTACGACCTGTCCTATGCATGTCCTATTACGTCCTCCCTATATTTCCCCTTACGACCTGTCCTATACATACGTCCTCCTGAATATTGCTTTTCCCACGCCCGCCAAGCAAGGGTTCACTCTCCTTTCCAGCACCCTTGTTTATTCGCTTTTCGTGGCTCTGGAAAACAAAAACTGCTCCTAATCAGGCTCTAGTAAACAAAAACTGCTCCTAATTAGGCTCTAGTAAACAAAAACTGCTCCTAATCAGGCTCTAGTAAACAAAAACTGCTCCGAATTAGGCTCTGTCAGAAACAAACATGCTCCTATTACGCGTCTAGTAACAAAACTTGCCCTATTGGCTTCTAGTAAACAAAAACTGCTCCTAATCAGGCTCTAGTAAACAAAAACTGCTCCGAATTAGGCTCTAGTAAACAAAAACTGCTCCTAATTAGGCTCTAGTAAACAAAAACTGCTCCTAATCAGGCTTCTATACAACAAAAAACTCGCTCTAATTAGGCTCTTGTAAACAAAACCTGCTCCTATCAGCTCTGTAACAAAACTTTGCTCCGAATTGGCTCTAGTAACAAAAACTCCTGCTACCTAATGGCACTCGTGAGTAACAAAAACTGCTCCGAATTAGGCTCTAGTAAACAAAAACTGTTCCTAATCAGGCTCTAGTAAACAAAAATTGCTCCTAATCAGGCTCTAGTAAACAAAAACTGCTCCTAATCAGGCTCTGGAAAATAAAACAGTTCCTAATCAGGCTCTGGTAAACAAAAACTGCTCCTAATCAGGCTCTAGTAAACAAAAACTTTTCCTAATCAGGCTCTAGTAAACAAAAAATGCTCCTAATTCCTGATTCTGATGCTGAAGACAGAACTCAATATTTCTTGTTTAGTTGAAAGATACGTAAAAATAAAAGTTCTAATAAACACAAACGTTTCCTATTATCAATATTTCCTTGTTTAGTTAAAAGACACGTAAAACTATACGTTTTAATATGCACAAACGTTTCCGGTTATCAATATTTCCTTGCTTAGTTAAAAGACACGTGAAAACAAACGTTCTTACGGACAAAAA
>JACEEZ010016852.1:417500-432500 GCA_016584305.1 Chionoecetes opilio
TTTCTCTCTCTATCTCTCTCTTTTCCTCGCTTTGCCCATAGTAGTTCCTTGTTGTTTTCTTCTTCTTTGGCATTCCGCTTTGTATGTTTGTTTGTTTTTTTTGTCTGACACATCTCTCTCTCTCCACTCCTCTCTCTCACACCTCACTCTCTCTCTCATCTCTCACCTCTTTCTCTCTCTCTCGTCTCTCTCTCTCTGCTCTCTCTCTCTCTCTCTCATCTCTCTCTCTCTCTCTTTTCCCCTCTCTCTCTCTCTCTCCCCTCTCTCGTTTGGCCTAGTAGTGCTGTTGTTGTCTGTTCTTCCTTTGTATTCCTCCTCTCTCTTATATTTGTTCCTCTCTCTCTCTCTCTCATTCGGACCAGTAGGAGTATTGCTGTCTGTTCTTCCTTTGTATTCCTCTGTGTTCAAGGTTAGCGCTCGTCTGCCCTCCGCAACCACCTGTCGCGCCCTAACTTTTCCACTTACTTCCATTCCTCTTGGGTTCATTTCACTAATGGAATACTCAACTGTATCCTCAACACGTCTTCTTTATCCTTTTTACTACCCACCTCTGCTACAATCTGCCTGCCTCGGTGTATCCTTCTTACTACTTATTTACACTTACTACAACTTTATCATCGGCACTGACATATCAAGAGTTTTTTTTTTTTTTTTTTTTTTTTTTTTCCCATCACAAAGGACTGGCCAAGGGCACAAAAAAAATGGGTAGAAGATGTAGAAGAAACTGACTTCTCTTTTCTATATTTGTTCCTTTGTGAGATGTCAGGAATGAGTATGTTTTTGTCCTGCTTTGCTATATAGTTCCTGATTAGTTTTCTTGTGCTGTTAGAGGCATTCAGGGTTTGTATGTGTTGTTTGTTTGTTTGTACTGGACACACACACCCACACCCACACCCACACACACACACACACACGTTATGTTAACGAAATGCACACGAAATGTTAAGGTATCTATGTAAGTATGTATGTAAGTATGTAGATGTTAATAAAATATGCTGGGTTGCAATTCCTATTTTTTGTTCTTAGGTTCAGTCTAACTTGCGATTTTCAAAGTAAAACTGCTTTAAACTAGAAGTATGATATATTACTATGCGTGAAAATCATATAGAGTTAGTCCCTTCCCCTACACTGAGGTGGCAACACTGGTCTCGCGTCTACACTGACCTATCATGAACGGTTTCTGAATTATAAACTTTTATATTTACTATAACGCGTTCAGCTCACAACTTGTTTCTCACACAGCAACACTTACCCATCAAAAAATATTGTAAATGAATGGATCTACAATTGTATCCCCAGCATTTCCAATTATCTATCGAAAAAAATATTTTCGGATTTCTGGCGGCTCAAAAACATTCCAAAATTGACGACGATCAGGGTTTTGTTATTTTGCCGCAAAACTATGAGTCGTAGAAGGGAACATATCGAAGTAACAAAGGTTCATCTTGAGGTGTTCTACATAATACAGGAATCGGTTTGTCAAAACACTTCATGGTTGTCGAGAAAATTGATATTTTGTATAAATGCACGAATATGTTATTTTATCGGTTATTTACCAATCAATATTATTTTGCTTTACGCCAAATGATAGCCCTTGACCTACTTCATATTTACTTCTCTATACATGTTGCACTTATCTGCCATATTGTTTTAGTTATTGATAAAAACGTGATTTTAAAAAAAAATCAAAGCATACACCCCTTGCAAAATTTGCAATATTTTTTGAAAAATAGATTTGCTTGAAAATTTATTCCTAGCAGTTTTCGGGCATGCTGAACACGAATGTGGAGTCAGTTTTCAGTTACAATGATTAGAATTCCCTATTTCAGCCAATTCACAATGACATGATACGTCCAGATATTCCTTAAAAACCACAAATTAGACAAAACTTACTACAAGACATAAAAAATATGATAGACATTGCTAGATTAATCATTACTTCAATACAATGATCAGTATTAGTATTTTCAGTATTAGTAATATTATTATTAATCCCTATTTGAGCCACCCATGCGATTGTCAAAGTACTTATAAAAACCTAGGAATACTACAGCAATCCTGTGGGACTTCTAATCCCCTCCCATGACTCTTGTAGGATGCGTGAAGGAGCGAAGAGGCCCGTAAAGGACTCTGAAGGATTGTATACAAAGCAAAGGATACTTAAAAAAAATAGTTCTTCCTCCTCCCATTTCCTCTCCTCCCTTCCTTGTCCCACCTCCTTCCTTCTCCTCCCCCTTTCCCCTCCTTCCTCCTCTTCCCCCCTCCTTCCTTCCCCTCCCCCCTTCCTCCTCCTCTCCCCTTCTTCCTCCTCCCCCTCCCGCCTTCTTCCTCCGCCTATCGTATTTATACGATAATTATAAATTATCATATATCAGATCACGCTAGGCAGCCGCGGCACGCACCGCATGGGAGAGGTCGGACTCCCACTAGTAAGGCTAAGGATAATTCAAACTTGCTCGAATTATGGAAAGTTATTGAAAAATTTGAACTGGCCTGAAACAGGTTGAATTATCCGAAGTTTGAATTATGGGGGTTCGATTTAGAGAGAGTTTACTGTATATTAACAAAAGATAAGATGTAACAATGCAATCTGAGAGAAAAAATAGCTACGACCCTGAAAAACAAAAAATTCAAAAACAAAAAAAAAACACACACACACACACCCTTCCAACCACACACACCCTCGCAATACTCACATGGTGTTAGCGATAAGGAGGATAACAGGCACCGATATAGCCAGGTGGAGGTGGCGCCAGTCCCTCACGAGGTAGGCCACCCCGGGCAGCAGCATGTTCCCCAGGGCGAAGGGCACCGAGAACATGATGCCCACGATGCTCCTATGCCGTATGCTGCTCGCCTCCACCGCTGCCACCAGGGAACATAAGAACATAAGTAAGCTACAAGAGGCCGTGAGACCTACAGGTGGTAGTTCCTGTTACTAAATACTACCTACTTCTACCTTTCATCCCCATCCATCTAATTCCTCCACCCCCTTCCTCCTCCACCATGTAATCTTCATGTAATGCTCCATGTAATCCTTCCTCCTCCACCTTCCTCCACCACCATTCCTTCCTCCACCATGCAATGCCTCCACTGTTGCCATCAATGTAAGTCGGGTAGGAAAGAAGTGAGTAGAAACAAAACAAGAAAGAACACGAAGAAAATAATACGTAGAAGCAAAACAAGAAGAAAGAACACGGAGAAAAGAACACGTAGAAGCAAAACAAGAAGAAAGAACACGGAGAAAAGAACACGTAGAAACAAAACAAGAAGAAAGAACACGGAGAAAAGAACACGTAGAAACAAAACTAAGAAGAAAGAACACGGAGAAAAGAACACGTAGAAGCAAAACTAGAAGAAAGAACACGGAGAAAAGAACACGTAGAAGCAAAACAAGAAGAAAGAACACGGAGAAAAGAACACGTAGAAGCAAAACAAGAAGAGAGAACACGAAGAGAAGAACACGTAGAAGCAAAACTAGAAGAGAGAACACGGAGAAAAGAACACGTAGAAACAAAACAAGAAGAGAGAACACGGAGAAAAGAACACGTAGAAACAAAACAAGAAGAGAGAACCGGAGAAAGAACACGTAGAAACAAACAAGAAGAAAGAACACTGGGAAAAGAACCACGTAGAAACCAAAACAGAAGAGAGACACGGAGAAAAGAACACGTAGAAGCAAAACTAGAGAAAGAACACGGAGAAAAGAACACGTAGAAGCAAAACAAGAAAGAACACGGAGAAAAGAACACGTAGAAACAAAAGAAGAAGAGAGAACACGGAGAAAAGAACACGTAGAAGCAAAACAAGAAGAAAGAACACGGAGAAAAGAACACGTAGAAACAAAACAAGAAGAGAGAACACGGAGAAAAGAACACGTAGAAGCAAAACTAGAAGAAAGAACACGGAGAAAAGAACACGTAGAAGCAAAACAAGAAGAAAGAACACGGAGAAAAGAACACGTAGAAACAAAACTAGAAGAGAGAACACGGAGAAAAGAACACGTAGAAACAAAACAAGAAGAAAGAACACGGAGAAAAGAACACGTAGAAACAAAACTAGAAGAGAGAACACGGAGAAAAGAACACGTAGAAACAAAACAAGAAGCAAGAACACGGAGAAAAGAACACGTAGAAACAAAACTAGAAGAGAGAACACGGAGAAAAGAACACGTAGAAACAAAACAAGAAGAGAGAACACGGAGAAAAGAACACGTAGAAACAAAACAAGAAGAGAGAACACGGAGAAAAGAACACGTAGAAGCAAAACAAGAAGAAAGAACACGGAGAAAAGAACACGTAGAAACAAAACTAGAAGAGAGAACACGGAGAAAAGAACACGTAGAAACAAAACAAGAAGAAAGAACACGGAGAAAAGACACGTAGAAACAAAACAAGAAGAAGAACACGGAGAAAAGAACACGTAGAAACAAAACAAGAAGAGAGAACACGGAGAAAAGAACACGTAGAAACAAAACAAGAAGAGAGAACACGGAGAAAAGAACACGTAGAAACAAAACTAGAAGAGAGAACACGGAGAAAAGAACACGTAGAAACAAAACAAGAAGAGAGAACACGGAGAAAAGAACACGTAGAAACAAAACTAGAAGAGAGAACACGGAGAAAAGAACACGTAGAAACAAAACTAGAAGAGAGAACACGGAGAAAAGAACACGTAGAAACAAAACAAGAAGCAAGAACACGTACAGAAGAATTGAGTAGTAGCAGAAAGAGAAAGAGAATATTGATACTGACGCGAGACATGGAAAGAGGAATATAAAGATGATACTGCCTGGAGACATTGGTTTCAGGGGTGTGGGAAAGAGGATGGTAAGAGGAATAGAGGTTCAGGGAAGAGGTAATTGTCAGAGAATAAGGAAGGAATAAGTGTGGTTTAGGATTTGTGAAGGGTAGGAGGCGAGAAAAAAAGGGTGAATGTGAAAGTGATACTGCCTGGAGACATTGGTTTTCAGGAGTTGGGATACTAGGAGGTAATAGGGATGGAGGTGTAGTGAGTAATATAAGGGATCAAAAAGTGTGGTTTAGGATTTGTGAAGGAGGGAGGCCGAGAAGAAAAGGGTGAATGTAAAGGTGATATTGCCTGGAGATATGGGTTTTCAGGGGTGAGGAAAAGGGTGGTGAGAGGGATGGAGGTACTTGTCAGAGAGATAAGGAAGGAAAAAGTGTGGTTTAGGATTTGTGAAGGATGAAGGGCGAGAAGAAAAGTGCTCCTGTAAAGTAAATAGTGTCAATAGTGTAAGTGTAAAGGTGATATTGCCGGGATACATGGGGGGGGGGGGTTTCAGGGGTATGAGGAAAAGATGTAAGAGGGATGGTAGGATGAGGGAATAGAAAAGGGAAAGAAAGTGTGTGTTAGGATATTCGGATAGGAGGGGAAGGGCGTGAGAGGAGAGGGGGAAGGAGGGGTTAGGTAGGGACGAGAAGAAAGGGTGAATGTAAAAGTGATACTGCCTGGAGATATGGGTTTTCAGGGGTGAGGAAAAGGGATGGTGAGAGGGATGGAGGTGCAGGGAGTAATATAAGGAACGAAGAAGTGTGGTTTAGAACTTGTGAAGGAATGGAGGACGAGAAGTAAAAGGGTGAATGTGAAGACTATACTGCCTGGTGATATGGGTTTTCAGGGGTGAGGAAAAGGGGTGGTGAGAGGGATGGAGGTGCAGGGACTAAGATAAGGAAGGAAAAAGTGTGGTTTAGGATTTGTGAGGGATGGAGGACGAGAAGTAAAAGGGTGAATGTGAAGACTATACTGCCTGGTGATATGGGTTTTCAGGGGTGAGGAAAAGGGGTGGTAAGAGGGATAGAGGTGCAGGGAGTAATATAAGGAACGAAAAAGTGTGGTTTAGGATTTGGAGGGATGGAGGACGAGAAGTAAAAGGGTGAATGTGAAGCTATACTGCCTGGATATGGGTTTCAGGGGTAGGAAAAGGGGTGGTGAGAGGGATGGAGGTCAGGGACTAATATAAGGAAGGAAAAAGTGTGGTTTAGGATTTTGTGAGGGATGGAGGACGAGAAGTAAAAGGGGAATGTGAAGACTATACTGCCTGGTGATATGGGTTTTCAGGGTGAGGAAAAGGGGTGGTGAGAGGGATGGAGGGCAGGAGTAAGATAAGAAGAAGAAGGTGTTTAGGATTTGGAGGATGGAGGACGAGAAGTAAAGGGTGAATGTGAAGACTATACTGCCTGGTGATATGGGTTTTCAGGGGTGAGGAAAAGGGGTGGTAAGAGGGATAGATGCAGGGAGTAATATAAGGAACGAAGAAGTGTGGTTTAGGCCTTGCGAGGGAGAGAGAGAGGCCGAGAAGACAAGTATGTTTGAAGCACCTCAGAGAAATATGGGATGCGATAAAAATAAATAAATATTGACATCGTAATCAATATACTAGACAACTTAGAAATAAAAATGATCTTATTTCTCCCGCATTCTCTTTGTTATTTTGCCAGAGAGAGAGAGAGAGAGAGAGAGAGAGAGAGAGAGAGAGAGAGAGAGAGAGCACGAGAGAGAGAGAGAGAGACAGACAGACAGACGAGAGAAAGGAGAGGGAGAGAGAGAGAGAGAGAGGCAGAGAGAGAGAGAGAGAGAGAGAGAGAGAGAGAGAGACAGAGACAGAGAGAGAGAGAGACAGACAGAGACAAGAGACAGCGAGAGACAGGCAGACAGACAGATAATCTATACACCACCCCCTTATCCTCAAGACTTCTACACCCACAACAATCCTACAGTACCAGCACCACACGAGGCCCTCTCACCGAGTATGTAGGAGGCCTGGTAGACGATGGTGCCAGTGAAGGCCATGACCAGGCGACACACCAGGAAGAGGGGGTAGGAGGGGGCCACCGAGCCGAGCACAGACACCACGATAAACGCCCACAAGGACCCGCTCATCAGCTTCTTACGCCCGAACCTGCAGACCATAGGGACATATGGCCGATTTTTTCAACATGGACATGGGCTAACCTAAGACTAACCATGGCTTTAGACAGACATTTCAGTGCTTTAAACATTTGTCCGGGGTATAATATCATAGACTTGGATGTTGGAGAGGTTAGTGAGTGTCTAGCAATTCCAATCTGAGACTAAACCCCCTGGAAAAATGGTTAAAAAGCTTAAATGTCTGGTCTAAAGCCATGGTTAGTCTTAGGTTAGCCCCAGTCCATGTTTAGAAAAGCGGCCAATAGAAAGTATGTAAGGACGTAAGGTAAGGTAAGGTAAGGTACAGGTAAGGTAAGGTAAGGTAAGGTAAGGTAATTAGGTATGTACAAGTTTTAGGTAAGTTTGTAATTTACTATTATAGCTTAGTTTGGAGTCTTTAAATTCGTTCGAATAAAAAAGCTCTGCCTAAATGATGGGATATGTTAATTTTCTTCGGTTTATAGTTGGGCAAATAATTATTTTGGGCTTTGACTTTGACTGACTGACTTTGACTGACTGACTTTGACTGACTTTGACTGACTTGACTGACTTTGTAAGAAGGTAACAAGGAGAGAAAGTATTGGATGTAAGGTAGGTAATAGAAGAACCTAAATCTAACCTATCCTCAATTTTTCCCAATTAAGTGTCTGATAAGTATACCTCACTTTCTACTATACCATGAAGGTTGTTTTAGATCGTATAGTAGCTAGTATAGTATAGTATATATATAATTAGAGTATAATTATATAGAATACTGTTTTAACACATGGTTTTGTTAGTTAGAAATTAAGGAAAGATATGATGCACTGCCTCCCTTATACTTCTTACTTATGCAACTCTGACTATCTATGTATGTCTTTCTGTCTGTATTATGAGAGAGAGAGAGAGGGGAGAGAGGAAGAGAGAGAGAGAGAGAGAGAGAGAGAGAGAGAGAGAGAGAGAGAGAGAGAGAGAGAGAGAGAGAGAGAGAGAGAGAGAGAGCGAGCGAGCGAGGGAGGGAGGGAGGGAGGGGAAACGAGAGCGAGAGAGGAGAGAGAGAGAGAGAGAGAGAGAGAGAGAGAGAGAGAGAGAGAGAGAGAGAGAGAGAGAGAGAGAGTGTGTAAGGTGGGTGTGAGAAAGAATTACCTGTCGCAGAAGTAGCCTCCCAGGGGCGCCCCGAAGAAGTAGCCGACCATGAAGATACTCTGGCTGAGGGAGCGAAGGTGTTCCCGCCCGCACACCAGGTCCCACTGCAACACACAGTAAGGGAGTCAGTAAGTAAGTAAATAAATAAGTAGTAGGTAAGTAGGTAAGTCAGTCAGTCAGTCAGTTAAATAGTTAAAGTAAAGTAAATAGTTATTAGTAAAAATGTAATAAGTAAAACGTTATATGAGAAAGAACTTTGATAATGTTATAAATGTATGATACGTACAGTTCTTGAATAATTTACAATACTACAAATTCACTGTTAATGTATCTATAATTTCGTCATTAACTATTCACATTTGATTGAGGTATTAATTATTATACAGATCACATAGGCACTGATAGGCACGCTCTCTCTCTCTCTCCTCTCTCTCCTCTTCGCTCTCCTTTGTTTCCCCTTCCCCTCTCCATCTCTCTCTCTCTCTCTCTCTCTCTCTCTCTCTCTCTCTCTTCTCTCTCTCCTCCCTCTCTCCTCTCTCTCTTCCTCTCTCTCTTTCCTCTCCTGTTTGTTTTTGTGCTTTCCATCAATTAACTTTCCTCCTTCTCTCTCCTTTCTCAAATTATTCTTCCTTTCCTGCTTTCTTTCAATCTTTTCCTTTCAGTCTTTCTGCTTTCTGTTTTCTTTTTTTCCCCAGGCGGGTTTTAAGAGATTTTTATTAATTATTCCCTTAAAAAAAGTCACGAAAAAAATACAAAGGAGGCATTATTAAAGCATAGCAACAAATTTTTTTAAAAGGGAGTTAACAAAATGACCTTACTTTTGTTTTCCCTGTCTTTTTTCCCCGGCTCTTTCTTTGTTTTTTATTCTTCTTTTCCCCTTCCTCTGCTTCTCCTCACTTCCTTCCCCTCTCTCCTCTCTCTCTCTCTCTCTCTCTCTTCTCTCTCTCTCTCTCTCTCTCTCTCGTCTCTCCTCTCTCTCTCTCTCTCTCTCTCTCTCTCTCTCTCTCTCTCTCTCTCTCTCTCTCTCTCTCTCACCTGCGCACCAAGTACCCACCTTAATTAAATGCACCCCACACCGCCCACCCAAAAAACACAACACAGGCAACACACACAACACACACACACACACCAAAACACACAACGCACACACACACACACACCCACACACACACACCCCACACACACACACACACAAAACACACACACACACACACACCTGGCAACACTTCCACCACGGCCTAGCAAGCAACCCAACATCAATTAGGCCCCGCCGGCGACTCATTAGTGAGGAGTCATTAGTGAGGTAAACAACACTGAGGTAAATTTTGCTTCATTGGCGAACTACGAAATCACAGACGGTTGCTAAGTGGTTTTGTCTGTCTGTCTCTCTGTCTCTCTGTCTGTCTGTCTGTATGTCTGTCTCTCTGTATGTCTGTCTGTCTGTCTGTCTGTCTGTCTCTGTCTCTGTGTCTCTCTGTCTCTCTCTCTGTCTCTGTGTCTCTCTCTCTGTCTTGTCTCTCTCTCTATCTCTCCTCTTCTCTCTCTCTCTCTCTCTCTCTCCTCTCTCCTCTCTCTCTTCTCTCTCTCTCTCTCTCTCTCTCTCGTCCTCCTTTTTTTTTTTTTTTCTCTCTCTCTCTCTCCTCTCTCCCCTCTCTCTTTTTCTCTTTTCTCTCCCCTCTCTCTCTTTTCTCTATCTCTAGCATTGTTCCTTCGTTTACATCTAAACATTTCTACTGCAAGCAATAAATATAAAACAACTTCATAAAGCTTTAATATGAAGTGAGTCGTAACAAAATGAAGCGGAATTTACCAGTGGTCTAAAAAACAGATCTTACCGTCTATTTATCTAATACACAAAACGATAATAGTCACCATCACCACCACCATCTTTACTCCTGTTTAGCAATCGTCACATTTCTTATCTATCTTCCCCGCATCCCTCATCATACTAATTCCCCGTCTCCTATGTACATACACCCACCTCGGAGATCAGCGTCGATTCGAAGGAGGTCTTGTCATACTCCCAGGCATCGCAGGGTTGTGTAGGCAAGTCAGACCCATCTCCTTCGTCAGGTAGGTACTTGAGCCGCTCCTCCCATGTCACGCCCTCTAACACGCTGTAGTTCCTCACGTACATCTCGCACTGGGAGTGATGCGCCACGCCCCCGACCGTCGTCCTGGGTGTAGGGGAAGACCAGAGTATTTAAGATAAATATATAAGGTTAACTATACTAAGGGGAAGATATTGAGGGAGATTGTGTGAGGTGTGTGGTAATATGTGGAAATAGATGCAGTTTTAGAGAGAGGGAGGGGGGGGAGAGAGGGAAGGATAGATAGGGAAGAGGAGAGAGAGAGAGAAGAGAGAGGAGAGAGAGAGAGAGAGAGAAGAGAGAGAGAGAGAAGAGAGAGAAGAGAGAGAGAGGAGAGAGAGAGAGAGGAGATGGAGAGAGAGAGAGAGAGAGATTGTTGAGGCGTATGAACAACTAGGAAAATAGAATCAGGAGATGAGAAGGAGAGAGAGAGAGAGAGAGAGAGAGGAGGGAGGGAAAGAGAGAGAGAGAGGAGGGGAGAGAGAGAGAAGGGGAAAAGAGAAGAAGAGAGAGAGAGAGCGAGAGGAGAGAGAGAGAGAGAGGAGAGAGAGAGGGAAAGAGAGAGAGAGAGAGAGAGAGAGGGGAGAGAGAGAAGAGAAGAAGAAGAGAGGAGAGAGGGAGGAGAGAGAGAGAGAGAGAGAGAGAGAGAGAGAGAGAGAGAGAAGAGAGAGAGAGATGAGATTTGAGGCGTATGACAACTAGGGGAAAATAGAATCAGTTAGAGAGAGAGAGGGGAGAGAGAAGAGAGAAGAGAGAGGGGAAGGAGAGAGAGAGAGAGAGAGAGAGAGAGAGAGAGAGAGAAAAGAGAGAGAGACGAGGAGAGAGAGAGAGAGAGAGAGAGAGAAAAAAGGGGGTGTAAGATATAATTAACTGTACCTTTATATTCATAAAATAAGAAATGTACTATTGAGGGGAAAGATTTACCTATGAATAAAAAAAATAGTGTTGATAAAGATTCACAGAGAGGAAGAATAATGCATAATTACGGGCAGAGGAAGTAAATCATGGATCTTTTTTTCAGGATGCCATGTAGAGGTTCACTTAACCCTAACACTTGAATGCACGTCCCATCCTTGACGTGCTCTAAAAATAGCTGCTCGTGCATTATCACCTTATCATTCATAATTTTTTTTTTCTTCCGGGTTCTGCTAATTCCCGCACCGCATTGATCTTGTGCAGGAGGTAATAAGGTGTCTCCCCCTCCACCCCCCCCCCCACCGGGTCTGGGTGTGTGGGGTGGTGTGTGTGGTGTGTGTGTGTGTGTGTGGTGTGTGTGTGGTGTGTGTGTGTTGTGTGTGTGTTCATCTAGTTGTATTTTACAGGGCCAGAGCAACGCTGTATGGCCCCGTCTCCATATCAACATTTTTTATCATTCACCCTTTTTAAGTGCTTAGTTTTGGCCGAAGCCACCACCCCGGGAGAGGGGTCACAAACCCGTCTAAAAACCCGGTACCTTCACTGCGGATGGACGGGGGGTCGGATTTAAGGAAACAGCCATATGTTTCCGCTCCGCCCCGGGGATCGAACCCGGGACTTCTGGTTGTGAAACCGAGCGTGCTTCCCTACACCACGGAGTACCCATAGAGGTGGGGGTTGTGTTGTGTGGGGTGGTGTGTGTGTGTGTGCCAGGCGGGCCAGGGGAGTGGAGGCAGCCTGGATCTAGGAAGCCACGGCGAAAACCCCCCAATTTCAGATTTTTCACTACTTAGTCCATCCTTAGATCCAAGCTGGCAGTGGCAGGTTCCACTTCCCTCAAAAAAATCATCCTTAATACAGCAGGGGTACCTGCTTACGCCAGTCTTTGTGTCAGGCATATCAGACAATAACGATGTTCTCTGTTAGCAAGAACATGAACACCGCCTCGCCAGTGAAGGCTGCAGCGCACGTCGCCGCGGTTCGCCAAGCGGCCGCCCTGAATCAGCGTCGGCAGGCAGTCCTGCGGCGGGAAGGGCTGCGGGGCCCCCACCTGCCCCTGCTGCCTGACCACAACACTCTCGCGGACAAGAACATGAACACCGCCTCGTCAGTGAAGGCTGCAGCGCGCGTCGCCACGGTTCGCCAAGCGGCCGCTCTGAATGAGCGTCGGCAGGCAGTTCTGTGGCGGGAAGGTCTGTGGGGCCCCCACCTGCCCCTGCTGCCTCACCACAACACTCCCGCCGACAAGAAAGTGAACAAGGATTTCAGGAATCACGGATCTACCTCAACCCAGAGGAAGACAAGGCACTCAGCGGCCTTTGTGAAGCAGCAGGGCGTACAGACAGACGGCTGGCAGGTCCTGCACGTAGACGTGGCGGTGCAGACACACGATGCACGGGACTTGTACGTCAACGAAGAGACGCAAACAAGCAGCTCAGTCCCTTGCATGTGACTGCGCAGTTCAGACGGAATTAATCAGACCGTGAACGCAGAGGTCCAGACGGACGTTGCTGCTTGAGGATTGTTAACAAGGCGACATGACGCGTGACGCCGAGGAGGAGGCAACGCGCCCCCTCCCCAAAACCGTGGACGCCTTCAGCTCTCTCGAGGGCACGGAGCCCGAGACCAAAACAGGCAGAAAATGAGTTTTGAACACCCACCTGCCATTCCCCTTCCCAAGCCAGATCAAAAGAGTCACCCTTGTCCTCTCCCAGCCAGCCACCCCCCCAGCCCAGCCAAAGAATCCCCACTCCCGCCGCAACAACCAACAAGGCACCTTCGTAGTTAAAAGGCCTTCAAAACAACCAGCAAGGCACCTTCGTAGTTAAAAGGTCCTCTACTAAAACCCAAGCAATTTTTGCACCCCCTTCGTAGTTAAAAGGTCCTCTACTAATAACCAGCAAGGCACCTTCGTAGTCAAGAGGTCCTTACTAAAACCAGCAAGGGCACCTTTCCCTAGTCAAGAGGGCCCTTTAAACTGTTTGACCCGCGCCTCCCCCCAAATGTCGGCCTCTTGTCCTTTCCACCCCCCCGGGGACAAGGAGTCGCAATCCCTTCTGTTTACGATCCAGACCTCCTAGACGAGTTTTACGCGCAAGGGTTTTTAGGTCTGCCTTGTTGGACTTGAACACCGCTCCGCCGGTTAGTGTGGTCACCGCCCTGGGTGAGGGCACGTACGGCAAGGTGGATCTGTGGAGATGTGCGGCCAGCAGCTGGTCAGGAAGCAGCTCAAGGAAAAGTGCTTGGACGAGGCTCACGTGCTGGAGGGTGCTACAGGGGGGGGCGGCGCCCCCTGCTGAGGGCCGTCACCTGGGACCGCCCTACAAATACATGACGTATTGCGGTTCCATGACGCTGGAGAAAGTGCTCCAAAGGCAGGTGCCCAGCACCTGTTGTTGCAGGTGTTGCTGGACCTCAGCGTGAAGGTGGGGAGCTGCACGCCAAGGGCCTGGTCCCCCTGACCTCAAGGCTGACAACGTCACGGTCACGCGATCACATCAACACGCCATCGAGAAGCACTCATCGACGTGGGCCTCGCCACCCTGCCCGGCCATCACGTGTGCCTTCCAGGTGACGGATCCCCCTGCTGTGACTGGGTGTGTCCTCAGGTGCTGCGAGGCGGCCCCGTCACATTCTCTGCCGATATATACTCCTGGGTCGCCTGATTCAGCTGGTGGAGCAGCACCACCTGCAGGGACACCAGGTGGTGCCTGTGCTGCAAATGCTCACCACCCACATGCTGGCCGAGGAGCCGTTGTGGTCGCCCCAACCTCAGCCTGGTGATCGACCCACACTGCGCAGCTGCTGCAGCACCACGCAGAGTGAGGTCTCCATGTTGAGCGTCTCCACCCACCAACACTGATGCCTTGATTCTTGAAAGCATCACAACAGTCTATATTTACATACCTTGCATTTTCATTACTACTACTTCTATAACTGTCTTAATGGTGTCAATATTACTATTTTTGTTAGTTTATATTATTATAGTTTATAGTGTGGCCTAGTGATGCACACACGAGCCTCCTCGATAACCTGCCGACCTTAGATACTTCATATCAAGATACACGTAAGTCTGTGTTTGTATTTTTATCCACAAAATACCTCAGGAAAGCATTAAACCATTACGTTTCTTTAACTCTTCAAGACAATATTTCACACCAAGATGATGGTCGCGGTAGTAAGTTTGGCATTCAATCCATCCATCGCGGTAGTAATGTAAGGTAGCGACACTTACTGCTGTCCATCGCCATTACACATGCATTCCTCCCTAACTATAATAGTCATTCTGCAATACTCCCCTTACCTGGGCAAGGAGAAGGGTAAAAAAAAGAAGCCACTTAAAGCCTACTTAAGCCACTCCATCAGTCTAGTAAGGCAAGCCAGGGTGACGGGATGTGTGATGTGCTTTGTTCCTCAGAGTATTGACAATAGTCTTTTTTATTTTACGAGGTGAAAATTCCATTCTATCTTAAGGTCTCATGCTTAAAATGATGCCTATGTTTACCTGATAATATGATCAACTATGATAAAATACAGCTGGAATTTAGAAGAACCGCAGTATTCCACACGTATTGTATTCTCCAGAATACTCCCCTTACCTGGGCAAGGAGAAGTTCCAGAGGTGTTGGGCGGTCCAGTTGTGGAGGTGGGGCACGCGACACCAGTGGTCCACGGCGGGCGTGAGGAAGGCCGTGGCCAGAGCCTGCATGGCCCCGAACACGCCCCCTGCCGAGGAGGAAAAGTGCATGGTTTTACGTGAATTATTTGTAATTTTCTTGTTTTCAGAGAGAGGGGGGGGAAGAGAAAAAGGAAAAGAGGGGAACTTGCAGAGAGAGGAGAGAGAGAGAAAGAGAGAGAGAGAGAGAGAGAGAAGGGGAGAGAGAGAGAGAGAGAGAGAGAGAGAGAATACACGGGGACAAGTTGGTTTCATCCGTAAAAG
>JACEEZ010016852.1:437500-450000 GCA_016584305.1 Chionoecetes opilio
GGGGATAACTAGAATTACAGGAATAGCTTACGAGAATTACAGGAATAGCTTACGAGAATTACAGGAATAGCTTACGAGAATTACAGGAATAGCTTACGAGAATTACAGGAATAGCTTACGAGAATTACAGGAATAGCTTACGAGAATTACTGGATAGCTTACGGGAATTACAGGAATAGCTTACACTCTTAGAAAAGAAGGGTAGGAAAAGGGTTGAAAAGGGTGTTTGTAGTGATGAAATACTGCTACCCTTTTTCTACCCTTACAAAATATACCCTTTTGCAACCCTAAATATACCCTTTTGCAACCACAAATATACCCTTTCTCAACCCTCTCGTCTAAAAAGGGTAGATAAAGGGTAGATGAAAGGTATAACCGGCAGCATCTACCCTCCAGCCTGGACATAGGGTTTAAAAAGGGTAGTGATGGTGCGATGTAACAATTCTACCCTTAATATACCCCCCATTTCTGAGAGTGTACGTATACACCGCATTGTTTTATTAATGGATGCACTAACTTCCTTTAGTTACATGCAGAGGTTTCGGGTAATTTAACTTGCCTGCCACACAACGTCCTTCAACTATATGTATGATTTTATTTTTTTACGCTGCCAAACGACTCATTTAATTTGCTTGCCAGAAAACGTCTTTCACTGTATTTACTTATACTTTTATATAGCTATGCACGTACAAGGTCATTCCCATAGTTCGTTGTATGTTCACAGATATTGAGTGAGTGACGCTTCTCCTCGCCACTAATAAACAGGCGTTATACTGACTTACTGTAATTGAGCAGTTATTAAGCAAGACAGCGTAGCTGTAGGAAGCGGGGAGTTGATCGAGGGTGTTGCATCATTGCCTCTAACCCTTTATCACACGTACATCGTCTAATATACTACTACTCTCTCTAAATACAACAATAAATAATAAAAAAAAGTTAACGGTAAACAGCACTGCCCCTCTCCCCTGTGTATCAGGTTAAGGTGTAGGTAATACGTGCAATTTATACAGGAGCTGCAGTATACTACATACGACCTGGAGAAGATGATCCAGTTCAAGGGCCTGTCTCAGCTGCCAGGACCTTCGTGGTGGCACGGCCATGCCTCGCCCCCCACGCCTCTGAAGTACAAGTAACAGTACGGCATAGAAAACAGGTAAGATAGGTAGGAACAAGGTACGGTAATAAGGTACAAGGTAGGTAGTAGTACAAGGTATAAGGTAGACAAGTAGTAGTGGGACAAGTAGTAAGGTAGGAAAAAGTGGAAGTAGGTACAAGGTAGGTAGGTAGGAACTAAGTAGAACAGTAGTGTAGTACAGGTAGGTAAGGTAGTAAGTAGTACAAGTAGTAAGGTAGTAACAGGTAGGTAAGGTATGGAACAAGGAGGTAAGGTGGACAGGTAGGTAAGCGAGGTAACAGGTAGGTAAGGTAGGGACACAAGTAGGGAACAAGTAGGTAAGGTAGGGAGCAACGGTGGTAAGGTAGCTAACAAGGTAGGTAAGTAGGTAACAAGGTACGTAAGGTAGGTAACAAGGTAGTAGTAAAGAACAAGGTAGTAAGGTAGGAACAAGGTAGGTAAGGTAGGTACTAAGGTAGGTAAGGTAGGTTAACAAGGTAGGTAGGTAGGGAACAGGTAGTAAGGTGGGACAAGGTAGTAAGGTAGGTACAGTATGTCACATAGCGGAACAAGGTAGGTAAGTGTAGGTATACAAGGTAGCTAAGGTACGTAACAACGGTAGGTAAGGTAGTAACAAGTGGTAAGGTAGGAACAATGGCTAGGCGACCAAGGTAGGTACAGGTAGGTAACAAGGTAGTAAGGTAGGAACAAGGTAGGTAAGAGGTAGGAACAAGGTAGGTAAGGTAGGGAACAAGGTAGGTAATAAGGTAACAAGGTAGGTAAGGTAGGTAACAAGGTAGGTAAGGTAGGGAACAAGGTAGGTAAGGTAGGGAACAAGGTAGGTAAGGTAGGGAACAAGGTAGGTAAGGTAGGTAACAAGGTAGGTAAGGTAGGTAACAAGGTAGGTAAGGTAGGTAACAAGGTAGGTAAGGTAAAGAACAAGGTAGGTAAGGTAGGGAACAAGGTAGGTAAGGTAGGTAACAAGGTAGGTAAGGTAGGGAACAAGGTAGGGAACAAGGTAGGTAAGGTAGGGAGCAAGGTAGGTAAGGTAGGTAACAAGGTAGGTAAGGTAGGGAACAAGGTAGGTAAGGTAAGTAACAAGGTAGGTAAGGTAGGTAACAAGGTAGATAAGGTAGGTAACAAGGTAGGTAAGGTAGGTAACAAGGTAGGTAAGGTAGGGAACAAGGTAGGTAAGGTAGGTAACAAGGTAGGTAAGGTAGGGAACAAGGTAGGTAAGGTAGGTAACAAGGTAGGTAACATAGGGAACAAGGTAGGTAAGGTAGGGAACAAGGTAGGTAAGGTAGGTAACAATGTAGGTAAGGTAGGTAACAAGGTAGGTAACATAGGGAACAAGGTAGGTAAGGTAGGAAACAAGGTAGGTAAGGTAGGGAACAAGGTAGGGAACAAGGTAGGTAAGGTAGGAAACAAGGTAGGTAAGGTAGGGAACAAGGTAGGGAACAAGGTAGGTAAGGTAGGCAACAAGGTAGGTAAGGTAGGGAACAAGGTAGGTAAGGTAGGGAACAAGGTAGGTAATAAGGTAACAAGGTAGGTAAGGTAGGGAACAAGGTAGGTAAGGTAGGGAACAAGGTAGGTAAGGTAGGGAACAAGGTAGGTAAGGTAGGGAACAAGGTAGGTAATAAGGTAACAAGGTAGGTAAGGTAGGGAACAAGGTAGGTAAGGTAGGGAACAAGGTAGGTAAGGTAGGGTAACAAGGTAGGTAAGGTAGGGAACAAGGTAGGTAATAAGGTAACAAAGAATAGGAAGTATAATCTAACCAAAACTAAATATTTTTTTCTCAGTGACTTTTTTAGTAATATTTTCTTTTCGATAACCACACAATAGAACACTCCACTTTCTTTCTCATTCTTTCTTTTTCTTCTCTCATGTATCGTTACTCATCTTTCTAATAGTCTAATACTAACCTCTACGTGAAGGAGTAATCAGTATACATTTTCCATGGACACAGTAAAGACATGCCTATCCATCTTAAGGTACAGCCTATAAGAAAAGTGAATATATGTGTGGGAAATAATGCAATCAGATACGTCTCTTATAACCCTTAGTGCAGAAGTTCTCACACAGGTGGTGAGTGTGCCCTCCATCAGGCATTGAATGCGCAGCGGTTGCCCTCTGCACCCCACCCCCCCTCAGGACCCGCTGGAGGCCTGCGAGGTTCTGGTCGCCGAGGACTGGTGGGACGCCCTGGTGGGTCCCCGCTAGACAGCATCTCCTGTTAGGACGACTTGCACTGACAGGAACACACACTCCGGCACCATGACCCTAACGAGCGCGTGACGGTGCCCCTACCACCACCCTAACGAGCGCGTGACGGTGCCCCTATCACGACCCTAACGAGCGCGTGACGATGCCCCTACCACGACCCTAACGAGCGCGTGACGGTGCCCCTATCACGACCCTAACGAGCGCGTGACGATGCCCCCTCCCCGGGACCGCGCCGCCCAGCACGTCAGCCTCGAGACCCTCAAGAGTGAGGTGGCCGCCGCCGCCAAGGACATCACTGGCCGCCTGGAGGTCAGTGAGGCACCACTGCGTGAAGCAGCCCAACGCCGCTATAGAGGGGCACCGTACAAGTGGTGGTGGAGGTGGCACCCAACACGCGGCGCCACCTGGTGGGCTCCAGGGGCGAGGGGCTCATCAGGCTGATTCAGGAGTCCCCCGGCGTGAGGGTGTCGGTGCCCCTCCCGCCAATACCGAGTACCGCAACGTGAGCATCAAGGACCCGCCCGCCGAGGTGGCCGCCGCCGAGGCCTGCATTGAGGCACTTCCCTTGGAAGTCCTGCAGGCCTGTGTGCAGGCGGCATTGAAGGCGGCGGCCCTTGAAGGAATGGATGCGACAAGTTCGAAAGGCGGCTGCCAAGACGTGAAGGTCTTTTTTGAACTTAGTAAATCAATCATTTACGTGTTGAATCTAAATGACTTATGTCCATCACTTCTTAAAGAGTTTTCTTTCATCCTTTTATCCTCAATATTTTTCCTTGTTGAGGTACCACAAAAATGTATTAGCAATCATTGATCATTAATGATTAAAATTATTCTCTCTCCCACATTTTGTCGTCACCGCAAACCCTTCTAAGTGACTGATGATGAGGGCTGTGATCCGCCTGACCAAGCCTTAACACTCAGGGCTCAACAGGGAAACAAGCAGGCAAACAGACACGAACCCCTGGTGGTGCGCGTAACACAGCTTGAGAGTGCCTTGCTTTGCAGCGTGCCTGGCCAGCCAAGAAAAAAAAATATAATAAAAAAAAAAAAAAAAAAAAAAAAAAAAAAAAAATATATATATATATATATATATATATATATATATATATATATATATCTCTACAACGTGATCATTACGTCAATCCATTCCTAGCATGATGTAATTAAGTTTTCTCTCTGTGCATGTTCGTCAATAACAAAAAATATAAACACTTTTGGACAAATGAAAAACTGATTATGACGGAAAGTGTCCAATGATATCCTAAATTGAATTACTGAATGTTATAACTCTGTGATAAACTAAATATTCATGGCAGGCGAGGACAGTACATTGAGGGCGGCGTACAGCATAGGGGAACGCAAGAGTGGTGACGCAAGCGTTGACCGTCACATCACCATGAATGGTATCTAAATCAAAGGTCACTCAGGCGCACACGAGAAAGACAAAATAACTTCTGCGTGAACACATTTCTTGTACTACACAATACAATGCATCTGAGTTGCCACTAGGGTTGTGTACTGTTAAGAACACACACCAACACATGTATAAACCCCCTGATACATTCAAGCCTATCCATGCCCTACTTGTTTTGTAACTTCGCCATACTAAACTCTCAATCAGGCTTAATTTACAACAGTTTTCTTTCAATATTTTCAAGCCAGTATCCCTTCGAGGTGTTGCCGCAATCCCCCCCCCCACACACGCACGCACACACACAACACACACACACACACACACACACGCACACACCACACACCTGGATGAGTCAGCAGGTGGGTGCAGGCCTCCCCATCCCCATGCTGTCACTCAGACACTCGAGACACACAGCACTTGGCCGCCTCACTCAGCACAACGCACACCTCCGCCTCCCGCCTCACACCAACACCACCAGGGGGACCTTGGCCTCCTCCAGGGTACGGGAACTACAGGCTGAGGGGCCATGGAGGGCCAGTAAAAGCCTCCACATGTAGACAGGAGCAGCGCGGCCCCGGCCTGCCCGTCGCACACATGGCTCACTAATCGATAGATATACTACGAGCGTTGCGAGACGGTCCATACACAAGGCACGATGACTACAGTTTGTTTAGGGCGGAGCGGATCCCCTTCTGGTGTGATCTGGCAGCCGCTCCCGCTACTACATGCCCCTGGTACTCGCCCTGCAGGCGCCTCTCACGCCCCACAACATCGTACTCCCGTAACTAACAGGTTAAACCAAAAGGAAATCAGTTGTGAGCGTCATCAATGTGTCATTTAACTAAATGTGTGAACCGTCAATCAATGTCAACTATAATCTCTAAACCTCCCTGTTTATATGCTTGCTGTGAATCCTCATCGTTTGCACATATTCTTTAAGCCTCCCATCTTGTATATCTTCTCCATAGTCCATATGACCTCTGATATCTGCCATTCACTCTTTTTACATTCAAATCACTCATCAATACTCTCGTGAATCAATACTCTCTCGTATATACTCCCGTGAATAACAAAGCACAGGGATCAATACGGATATATATTTTATTATTTACCGAATTTTTTTTCAGGAACTACCACGTGTATAGGTGTCACGGCCTCTTGTAGCTTCCTTATTTTCCTATGTTCTTTTCCCTTATTCTTATGTTATGAATTGTGAAGCGTCAATCGATGGCAAGATAAAATAAACATGATTGTCGTGTTGTTCGTAAGTGTCATCTCGCTAAATATACACACACGTTGTTTTCTGAGGATCGATTATCCGCAGAATGACCTAACGAATTGGTCCCCTCAGGCAGCCACTACATATCGATCCCCTTCCTCCCCACAAAGTATCCCCCCAGGCGCGGCGCACACCTGTGTTAGGTAGGGGGGGGGATGACAGGATGACAGGTGCGATGCTTCAGTAGTCGACGAAGCTACTCACATAAGAAAAGGAAGGACGGTCATGTTGGGTGAAAAGAGCCACTTGTTTTCGACGGTAATGCACGTGTGTGTGTGTGTGTGTGTGTGTGTGTGTGTGTGTGTGTGTGTGTGTGTGTGTGTGTGTGGGGCGTGCGTGGTGCGTGTGCTGGTGCGTGTGGTGGTGCGTGTGTGTGGTGTGTGTGTGTGTGTGTGTGGTGGTGCGTGTGTGTGTGTGTGTGTGTGTGTGTGTGTGTGGTGCGTGGTGGTGTGCGTGCGTGGTGTGTGTGTGTGTGTGTGTGTGTGTGTGTGTGTGTGTGTGTGTGTGTGTGTGTGTGTGTGTGTGTGTGTGTGTTTACCTATTTGTATATGTACAGGATTGAGTCAAGCTCGTAATGTTCCATGTTTTATTATCAAATTAAATGATATATATTTTTTTATTGCTTTTATTTGATTTAAACAGTATCTTCAAATTTACGTCACAGTTTACACTTTTTTTTTATTCTTACTCTCTTTCCTCTCTTACTCTTTCTTACTCCTACCATTTTGTCTGGTCGTGCATTCCATTGATTTTTGCTCTATTTGTCAAACTGTATTTTTGTACCTCTTTATCTCCTCTCCTCGTATCAAGTGTCTTTTGCTGGGTCCTCTCAGCGTCGTGCTCCCTCGTTGAAATAAAACCTTTGCCTCTATTTTTAGTATTTTTCTGTTACACATTTGTGAACATTATCCTATCTTTTTTCAATCTTTCTTCCAGCTTGGAGGAAAGAAGGAAATCCCTCCTCGTCATACCCCCCCCATCACTCACCACCACCACCACACTCTGTCCCTCCTGCTCCTCACCCCCCCCCCCCCACCACAACAACGCACACCACCACCACACCCTGTCCCTTTCCGTTCCACCACATCACCCCCCCCATCATCACCACCTATCCACCCCACCACCACATCACCACCACCACCACCTATCCACCCCACCACCACATCAATCCCCCTACCACCACCACCACCACACCCTGCCCGTCCCATCCCCACCACATCACCACACACCACCTATCCACCCCACCACCACATCACTCCCCCTACCACCACCACCACACACTCTGCCCATCGCCCCCCTACCACCACTACCACCACACCCTGCCCACCACATCACCACCCACACTCTTCCCCTCCACCCCACATCCCCCCACCCCACCACCACAGCACCCCCTCCACCACTACCATCCCCACTGCCATCCCATCCCCCCAGCCCCTCCCCGTCTCCCTCCTCTCATCCCCTCCTATAATCTCCTTAACGTTACAATCATGTCAACTCCCGCCAATATCCCTGCGTGACGTCACCACCCGTCGTCATGGTAACATTTGCTGGAACTAAATTGAGACTTTGAACTAAGCACAGGGAGGATAAGTTAAGAAGAATACAAGATAGAAAGGTGTTTATAGCTTTCAGATTAACAGGATTTTTTTAGGGATTTAATTGAAGGGCGAGGAATGGTTGTTGAGGTTAATTAAAAGGATAAGGAGTGAAGATAAAGGATATTAAATAGAGCAGTTTGGTGATTTTGGTGATTAATTAAGGTTATCGGTAAGGTAAATGAAAGGATAGGAATGTAAAGGAAGATCTAATGAAGGTAATAAGTGTCTGATATAAGGAGGCACCACCACCTATGTAGAGTAGGTGAAAAAGTAGTAAAGTAACACCACCACCTATATAGAGTAGGTGAAAAGGTAGTAAAGTAACACCACCATCTATATAGAGTAGGTGAAAAAGTAGTAAAGTAACAGTAAAGTAACACCACCACCTATATAGAGTATGTGAAAAAGTAGTAAAGTAGCACCACCACCTATATAGAGTAGGTGAAATAGTAAAGTAACAGTAAAGTAACAAAACCACCTATATAGAGTAGGTGAAAAAGTAGTAAAGTAGCACCACCACCTATATAGAGTAGGTGAAAAAGTAGTAAAGTAGCACCACCACCTATATAGAGTAGGTGAAAAGGTAGTAAAGTAGCACCACCACCTATATAGAGTAGGTGAAAAGGTAGTAAAGTAGCACCCCCACCTATATAGAGTAGGTGACAAAGTAGTAAAGTAACACCACCACCTATATAGAGTAGGTGAAAAAGTAGTAAAGTAGCACCACCACCTATATAGAGTAGGTGAAAAAGTAGTAAAGTAGCACCCCCACCTATATAGAGTAGGTGACAAAGTAGTAAAGTAGCACCCCCACCTATATAGAGTAGGTGACAAAGTAGTAAAGTAGCACCCCCACCTATATAGAGTAGGTGAAAAAGTAGTAAAGTAGCACCCCCACCTATATAGAGTAGGTGAAAAAGTAGTAAAGTAGCACCCCCACCTATATAGAGTAGGTGAAAAGGTAGTAAAGTAGCACCACCACCTATATAGAGTAGGTGAAAAAGTAGTAAAGTAGCACCACCACCTATATAGAGTAGGTGAAAAGGTAGTAAAGTAACACCACCACCTATATAGAGTAGGTGAAAAAGTAGTAAAGTAGCACCACCACCTATATAGAGTAAGTGAAAAAGTAGTAAAGTAACAGTAAAGTAACACCACCACCTATATAGAGTAGGTGAAAAAGTAGTAACCTATATAGAGTAGGTGAAAAAAGTAGTAAAATAATAATAAAGTAACACCACCAGTCCACCACCTATATAGAGTAGGTGAAAAAGTAGTAAAGTAATAGTAAAGTAGTAAAAAGTAGTAGTAGTAAAATTCTTCTAGTAGTTATAGTAGAGAATAAGTATCTGATATAAGGAGGCAACAAGCACCTAGTATGTCTAGTCTATTTTTCTTAATGAGGCGAAAATTCCATTCTATCTTAAGGTCTCATGCTTAAAATTATGCCTATGTTTACCTGATAATATGGTGAACTATGATAAAAATATAGGTGGAATTTAGAAGAAGCGTAGTGTTCCCTTCTCCTGGCATCAAATATCAGGCAGTAAGCAGCAAGGGGTCAGGATTTTTCACCTCGTTAAAAACAAACAGAGTATAGTTACCTTGTTCTGTATTTCTGTGTTCTTCTATCCTTGTACATCCCCCCTTCTCTGTAACCCCCCCCCCAACTTTTTAACCCCTTGAAACCCAGAACGTAATTTCCATTGTAATTTGGGTACCATTAGACGATTTTTAGTGAATATAAGCAATATTTTATAGATATGACCTGTTTAGTATCCTTGTCCACTAACTCATTTGGTATATTAAGCTACTTTATATAATTTGATGGCTTGAGAACATGCAATTTTATATAGCAAAGGAAATATGTGGGCGTGAAGGGGTTAATAAACTTGTAAACTTGTAGTCGTTACCATGCAGCAAATATCCCCTTACATACGTTCCTATACAAAACCGACACTTGTTAACTCTTGAACTCGTATCGTTATGTTCGTTCTACATTTGGTTCAATAGGTAAAGGAATAAATTGATCTCACGACCTCCTTAAAAGTTCAATGGAAGAAATCGGACTCAGAGTGACTTTTCAAATATGACAAGTTGATTGATGAGTCTCTTGAGCTCTATGACACACACACACACACACACACACACACACACACACACACACACACACACACACACACACAAGAACATAAGAAAATAAGGAAGCTACAAGAGGCTGTGAGACCTACACGTGGTAGTTCCTGTAAACACACACACACACACACACACACACACACACACACACACACATACACACACACACACACGCACACACACACACGCACACACACACACACACACACACACACACACACACACACACATACACATACACACACACACACACACACACGACCAGTAAATACATAATTGGATGAATCTCACACAAATCTCTATAAATTATCATGGGAAGGGAAGGAAGGAAAGCACTGCGAAATTAATAACTTACACACGACTGCATTGTACGCTCGAATATACCTTAATCTTTCTCACCGGTTGTATTCCGTGTGGTGTATATATCTTTGTACATATTTAATATACAACCAAGAGGGAGTGACGTGTTGAACTGGACCACCTATCATATATATAGAGTGAGAGTGAAGCATTCCTAAAGTACTAAACGACACACACCTGTTCCTGAGCACACCACATCGCTGCAACAACGGACGTATGTACCAAGAATAACGGCACATTCATGTTAAGCTAATCAATAGTCTTTCCCTTCAAAATAATTCCCTTGTTATAAGTCTTTCTCCCAGCCCTCTCTCCATACTCTTGACAATATATACTATTCAGTGTATCAGTTCGGGTTTAATTAAAGGGATTATTTAAAGGGATTACACGATCACGAGGTCCCTCATAGGTGCATAGTAACTGTGAATTGGCCCCATCAATACGTAATAGCAAAGAGTCTGCCAGCTGGGACGCGGCCATGAACAGAGAGGATGGGAGGGTGGTAGGGGTGAGGTAGAGAAGCGTTGTGCAGTGAAATCTACTATAAGGTTGAGTTAAGAAGAATTATATCCAAAGTAAATACAAAATAGAAAGGTGTTTATGCTTTCTGGGATATAATTAAAGGGATAATTAACGGTAGAGACGTGTTGGGTATTGAAAACTAAGGCTGAAACTTAAGAATACAAAATAAAAAAGTGTTTATGCTTTCTGGGATTTAATTAGTTAACTAGCGGGGATCCAGGGGGTTTAGGTTAGTTAACTAGCGGGGGTTCTGGGGGGGGTTATGTTAGTTAACTAGCGGGGGATCTGGGGGGGTTAGGTTAGTTAACTAGCGGGGGTTCTGGGGGGGTTAGGTTAGTTAACTAGCGGGGTCTGGGGGGGTTAGGTTAGTTAACTAGCGGGGGTTCTGGGGGGGTTAGGTTAGTTAACTAGCGGGGGTCCGGGGGGGTTAGGTTAGTTAACTAGCGGGGGTCCGAGGGGGTTAGTATAAAATGTAAAGGTGTGTGTGGCTTTCAGTGATTTAATTAAAGGGATAATTAACGGTAGAGACGCGCTGAGTATTAAAAACTAAGGCTGAAAGTTAAGAATACAAAATAATAAGATGTTTAAGACTTTCTGGGATTTAATTAAAGGGATAAATAACGGTTTAGACGTGTTGGGTATTGAAAACTAAGGCTGAAAGTTAAGAAGAATAGAAAATAAAAAGGTGTTTGTGGCTTTCAGATAACAGGGATTTTTTAGGGATTTAATTAAAGGGAAAGGGATGGTTGTTGAGGTTAATTAAAGGGATAAGGAGTGAAGATAAAGGATGTGGATAGTGCAATTTGGTGATTAAACCCTTCACACCCAGATCTTTCTTTTGCTATAAAAAAATTGTCTGTTGTCGAGCCATAAAATTACGAAAAGTAACTGAATATACCAAATTAGTTAGTCGACAGGGATACTAAACAGGTCATATCTATAAAATATTGCATATAGTCACTAAAAATCGTCTAATGGTAGCCAAATTACAATGGAAATTACTTTATAGGTCTCAAGGGGTTAAGTGAGGTTATCGGTAAGGTAAATGGGAATACATAGGAAGATGTGATGAAGCTAATAGAAAGCACATACTTAACATTTGAAAGATTAATACTTAGGACTCAGCATAGATAGTTTGTAGATAGTCATAGATGGGATAGTCTCTTATTTTTTTTGCCCTGGCCAGTCCTTTGTGATGTAAAAAATTGAAAATAAAAAAAATCTGCATTATGAGACTATTAAGATTGCGTTCAAGACCTCAGAAGGTAAATAAGTGTTGATACAAACTACTGATAAGAAAAACTTTAAATACAGTGTACGAGGAACTAAGTATATATATAAAAAAAAACTGATACTTTTTCTGCATTGTGAGACTATCAACATTGCGTTAAAGACCTCAGAAGGGAAATAAATATTGATACAAAATATTTATAAGAAAAACTTTAAATACAGTGTACGAGGAACTAAATATATATATAAGGAGGACTTAAACCATTTTCTGTTATGGTGCCCAGCCTACAGTAATGAAAGAAAAGTGTGAGGCTACAACAACCTTACCTAGAGGAGGAAGAGGCTATAGTGGGGGAGTATTTGTTTGGAGAGGGGAATGTGGAAGAAGCAAAAAGAACAATCAACAGTTTTTGGATGACCAGAGAAAATAAGAAGAAAGAAAAAGAAAGAAACTAATAAGATAAAATAAGAGAAGACAACTCATTAAAGACCCAGACAGCAAGAAGAAACACGTCAGGGAGTGCCGTTGAAAAAGGCCTGACTCCCGACCCACAACTGAACTGAACTGATATAAAAAAAACTGATACTTTTTCTGCATTGTGAGACTATCAAGATTGCGATAAA
>JACEEZ010016852.1:452500-472500 GCA_016584305.1 Chionoecetes opilio
CATGCTCCGGACCGCCCTTTTTGACTTGGCAGCGAACCTTGGAGTGTTATATCTCGGCTCCCACTTGTCAGAATGGGACGTAACAAACTTTCAAATGAAGAGAAGACCCGTGCCCTTACCCTCCTGAAGGAAGGAGCATCTGTGATACGTGTGGCCGCAGAGGTGAACGTTACACGCATGGCGATTTACAACCTGAAGAAAGCTGTTGAGTCATTGCCACCCGGTACCGTTCCGCCAAGGAAACCTGGTTCTGGAGCCCCCCAAAAAACATCTCCTCGGACTGACAAAATTATGAGGCGTGAAGTATTGAATGATCCTGCAATAACTGCCGCAGAACTGAAGAAAAATCATCCAGCTTTGTTAGGAAACGTCTCTGTTCGCACCATTCAACATCGCCTGCAAATTTCGCTGAAATTACCAACCCGCCGCGCCGCCAAAAAGCCTTTACTGACAGAAGCTATGAAGAAGAAGCGGCTTTCCTTTTGTAAGAGATACCGGCAGTGGACACCAGAGCAGTGGAAGAAGGTCATGTTCAGTGATGAAAGCACTTTTAGACTGGTTAGGATGGCTTCAACGACAGTGCGCCGTCCAAGTGATGTGTCACGGTACCACCCAAAATATACCGTGAAGACCGTGAAACACCCAGATAGCGTTATGGTTTGGGGTGGTTTCAGTGGCAATAAGGGCAGGGGAGGTCTGTACTTCCTCCCAAAGAATGTTACCATGAAAGGGGCAAATTACATTGAAGTGTTACGTGATCATCTGTTAGTGCCCTATGCCATCACGAGTGCGAGTGTTCATGCAAGATTCTGCCCCTGCCCACCGGTCCAAAGTTGTTCAAAAGTTCCTAACAGACAATAACATCCCTGTGTTGGACTGGCCTGGCAATTCCCCGGACCTAAATCCGATTGAAAACGCCTGGAATGAGATGAAAAAGGCGATCGCGAAGAAACGGCCGACGAACATCAACGAGCTGAAGCAGGCCCTGACGAAGCTGTGGGTGGAAATGGACCTCTCCTACTTCACCAAACTCGCCACTTCCATGCCCAAGAGGATTGGGATGGTCATCCAATACAAGGGAAACATGACCAAGTACTAATATGTGAATAAGAAACCTGTGTCACTGAAACTAAAGTACTGTAAGTTACATATTGTTGTTTTATTGTCCGAAAATTATAAATGTATACATTTTTTTTGCGGCCACTGTACTTAACTTTTCCAGTCTCTCTCTCACCCTTCTTGTTTGCCCTTCACGTGGACTCAATCCCCTCATTACGGAGACAAGAACACTGTTGATGTAGTCTATTTTTACTGTTAGTTGATTTTTTTCCTCTAATTTGAGATCTCATTAAAAGTATATAACACGTGCAGGAGAGTGATCCCTGTAATGAATGTACGTAAGTGTTCAAAGTCATTGTATCACTTGCATTTTACATCATAATGACTGACAGTTCATACTTAACCCCTTGAGACCCAGAACGTAATTTCCAGTGTAATTTGAACACCATTAGATGATTTTTAATGAATATAAGTGTTAAGCCCCACGCCGCCCTACTCCCGAAGGGGGGAGGGAAATTGCGTACGCGGGCTCAACGGGGGGGTGTTAATGTAGCTCCTGTTTTAGCGCCCCCCCAAACCCGCTAAGGTTCTATCCAATCGGTCGCTGGCGTGGCATGACAACTAACCCTGGCACCCCTACCTGTCGGGGGCCGGGTAGGGCGCATCTCCAAGTTCTACAGAAGGTAAGCGGGCAGTGCCCGTTCGTGTCGTCGGAGATACGGGGAGCTTGGTTCCCCAGGCTAGCAATAGCCCCGGCTATGCCGGGGCGACCCTCCCTGTCCCCCCTAGAGTCCCTGGCTTGATACAGGTCCCCCAGGGGCCTCCTTAATCGCCTGCCCTATCATGCACTTGTCAATCACGTGAATACATCACCATCTGCTGCGTCGCCTTCAGGAAGACCTGTATGTGGTACCCCAGAGGTCCTAAGGCCCTGTTGTAGGTGCCTCGTAATGCCCCGGGGTTCCGAGGGGGAACCCAGGGGAAGCCTCCTGAAGGAGGTATCTAGTAGGGCGTCGTAGTCGCGTAGAGTTTCCACCTCCGGCCCACGCCCGCCCCTAGTGCCTGGCCCCAGCGCCCAGTGGCTCCCCAAGGGCCCTGAAGAGAGGTGGGGCGAGTCCTGCCCTGCTCCGGGGATCCTGGGGGGGCCTCGGGCGAGGCACGCCAGGACGCAGGCCGGAAACAGGGTAGTCGTATCCCGTAGAGTTTTCCTTGCCAACCTTGCGTCGGCAACCTCAGGCACGCGGGCCAGACTTGGCACGCAGGATGTCTCCTACGCGTCGCGGTTACTCGCCCGTTACTCACGACTCGACGTGAGGTTACTCGCTGCAGTTATTCCTGCAGTAATATACTATCACGTTCGCGACACAGTGTGCACACATACGTATGAACGCCCGCCGAAGCCGCGCGAGGTACTGTCCTCGTTCCTCCTTCAGCCTTTGGGCGAGGAGCCCACCACTGACTCTCAACAGTGAGTCCCTTGTTCTATAGGTCTCTCCTGTTTAAGGCCTAACCTTTTCTCCCCTCCTGGCGCTGATAATGATCTGTTCCCTCAGCGAAAACCCTTTGCTTCCCCTCTCTCACTACCATCCTTAGTCCTTCTGCCTTCTCCCCATTTATCCTTCGTTCCTCCCTATTCCTCATTCCTCTACGTCCCAGCCCTCACAATAAGCAATATTTTAATAGATATGACCAGTTTAGTATCCTTGTCCACTAACTAATTTGGTATATTCAGTTACTTTTCGTGATTTTATGGCTAACAACAGACAATTTTTTATAGCCAAGGAAAGATCTGGGCGTGAAGGAATTAAGAGTATATAACACGTGCAGGAGAGTGATCCCTGTAATGAATGTACGTAAGTGTCAAAAATCATTGTATCACTTGCATTTTACATCATAAGGACTGACAGTTCATAATTAATATAGAAATTTGTTGAGTTGGCAAAGAATATGTAGCACCCAGTATGTCAATGACCCTGTATAATGGTATAAATTAAGTGTTTTTTCTATAGGTTTCTGGTTTCATGAAGATTTATTTGAAGTATAGTAAGAAAAAAAAATCATCAGACTAGAGAGAGAGAGAAAAAAAAAAAAAAAAAAAAATTCTAGACTTCAAATAAATCTTCATGCAACCAGAAACCCATGCAAATCAATATTTTTTACATACTATTATACTTTTTTTTCATAGTTACCAATTTCAATAATATAAAATCCAAAGAAACGTAGATTTTTCAAGGAGTTTTATAGTCCTTGATCTCCTTTCATGTCCTTTGATGTCCTTTACTTCCTTGATCTGTCTCGCAGGGGTTCGACTTTCCATTAATTCTCATTAAAAAAAATAGATAGGAATGTAATATAAAATTCGCTGACTTGCTAATAGGAAGAGGCATCCAGGATTTAGTGGAGCCGTCCCGACCTGATGTGTGTGTGTGTGTGTGTGTGTGGTGTGTGTGTGTGTGTGTGTGTGGTGTGTGTGTGTGTGTGTGTGTGTGTGTGTGTGTGTGTGTGTGTGTGTGTGTGTGTGTGTGTGTGTGTGTGTGTGTGTGTGTGTGTGTGTGTGTGTGTGTGTGTGTGTGTGTGTGTGTGTGTGTGTGTGTGTGTGTGTGTGTGTGTGTGTGTGTGTGTGTGTGTGTGTGTGTGTGTGTGTGTGTGTGTGTGTCCTATATATACGAGTCTGGTTAATGGGAAACTAAGGAGACGAAGTTAAAGAGCCCCTTATAAACCTGCTGACCTGATACCTGTGCAGGAAGCTTTAAAGGGAAGCTGGATAAATTCATGGATGGGGATGAAAGGTGGATGCAGGTAGTATTAAGTAACAGGAACTACCACGTGTAGGTCTCGCCGCCTCTTGTAGCTTCCTTATTTCCTTATGTTCTTATGTGCTTGTGACAGACTGACTGATCAAAGCAACATTTACATAATTATGCAGTAAAGAGGAAGAGGACGTGTATACCCAGCGAAACTCTCGGAGACAATGATCGACTAGAACGCTTTCCTCCACACTGTAAACTTATATGGTAACAAGAACAGTGTGATTGTTGCTTCTTATGTTCTATCACTTGTTAGTCACCTCACGTCAGCATACAATACAATATTAATGCCTCCTTCTCTATACCTGCTCAGCTTTCCACGCAACAACAGCAACGGCATATCATTATTACTATTACTATTATTTTATTATTATTATTATTACATATCAAATCACCCTTAACGCCTCACTCAGTTTCCCTTCACTTGCGTCGTCTGCGGACCATACAATACTGGAAGGTAGGCTTTATTTACCTCCATTACTTTTAAGGTAGGCATTTATTTACCTCCATTACTTTTAAGGTAGGCATTTATTTACCTCCATTACTTTTAAGGTAGGCATTTATTTACCTCCATTACTTTTAAGGTAGGCATTTATTTCCCTCCATTACTTTTAAGGTAGGCATTTATTTACCTCCATTACTTTTAAGGTAGGCATTTATTTACCTCCATTACTTTTAAGGTAGGCATTTATTTACCCCCATTACTTTTAAGGTAGGCATTTATTTACCTCCATTACTTTTAAGGTAGGCATTTACTTACCTCCATTACTTTTAAGGTAGGCATTTATTTACCTCCATTACTTTTGTGACACTCTTTGCATTACTATTTTCTTATTTGATTTCTTATTCTTCCCATTACTATTTTTCCCCATTACTTTCACTACTCTTCATTACTATACTCTCCTTTTTCATTATTATCACTTTCATTGTACTCTTCGCATTACTATATTCTTACTCAGCATCCAAAGCTTCCCTCGCCCACCCTTCCCTTGCCCTAAATCAGTTGTGTTTATATACGTGACTTGTTTCTATTATTCTATTGAGTATCTCATTTGACTTTCTATCTTTTACTTTCTAATACCTCCATTACTTTTCATTGCACTCTTCACATTACTATATTCTTACTCAGCTTCCCTCGGCCACCCTTCCCTTGCCCTAAATCACTTGTGTTTGCAGACGTGCTTTGTTTCTATTAATTATTCTAGGGAGGATCTCGCTTAGGGTTTCGTAAAAATATGTATAAAGATGAGTTGATGCTTGCGTGTCAGGTGTTGGTGGCGAGGTGAAGGATGAGGACACACACACACACGCGCGCACACACACACACACACACACACACACACACACACACACACACACACACACACACACTCAATGAAAAATGCAATAGAAATCTGAAACGTAAAGTAAAGACAAAAGAACAGTGTAAATAAAGGTTTAGCTAGTGAGATAAGTAAAAAAAGGAAACACGAGAACTGGAATATAAAAAGAAGAATCAAGAAGAGAGAGAGAGAGAGAGAGAGAGAGAGAGAGAGAGAGAGAGAGAGAGAGAGAGAGAGAGAAGAGAGAGAGAGAGAGAGAGAGAGAGAGAGAGAGAGAGAGAGAGAGAGAGAGAGAAGGGGGATAAGATGGATGGTCAAGGATTAAGGTGATAAAGCAGGGTTAATGAGACTCAGTAAAGAGAGGAAGGAAAAAAAGGGAAGAAATATATCAAAGTGAATTACACTGACACGAAAATTAATGTTAAAAAGTCTTCCACCATTTTTTCCATTAATTTATACTATGTGAAGAAAAGAGAGAGAGAGAGAGAGAGAGAGAGAGAGAGAGAGAGAGAGAGAGAGAGAGAGAGAGAGAGAGAGAGAGAGAGAGAGAGAGAGAGAGAGAGAGAGAGAGGAGAGAGAGAGAGAGAAGAGAGAGAGAGAGAGAGAGAGAACCAGAATACACGTGGTGGTGATGGTGATGGTGGTGGTGGTGGTGGTGGTGGTGGTGGTGGTGGTGGTGGTGATGGTGGTGGTGGTGGTGGTTGACTTGGCAATAATATTTGTGACATATTCGACGGCGGTGCCAATTACATCACGGTCGACTCAGAAAAAAATGTTACCACGGACTGTCTCCACCAAGATATTATGAAAGGTTTCTCTCTCTCTCTTTCTCTTCTTATCTTCAACCCATCATACATATACTACGTGCGTGTTTATTACTGGTTAATATTAATGGTAATGTTATTCTAATGTATGTGAATATAGACATGTACACATATATACGTGCTTGCATTACATAATACTTGTAGTGTATCCTTGCAACACTGTATATCGGGGGCATCACAACATATGAAATGACGCTGCAATAACAATACCTTTACCGATAGAAACTTATACTGCATTAGATTATACTCTCAAAAAGTAATTGATAGGTCACCACACAGCCTTGTAGGGGAAATAACAAGCCAGCCAAGAACATGAAATAATCTCGCCTTGATCTACACAGAGCTTGTAAACCCAATAGATCTGTCATCCTATCGCTTGGCAAGACTCCAGCACTCAAGGTTAGGTTATGCATAAGCGTCTGCACAATATCCGAACACCTACAATTACGCGATCAAGCATGCCGTAGTGATAATGCTACGTACAACAATAGTGATAATTGTAATAATGTAATAATGGTGTGGTGAAGGAACATGGGTTGAGGAATGAGTCTTTCTTGAATGAGGAATGAGGAATTAACTTTTTCTTGACCAATTTCGCCTCATGGAAATCTTCAGAGGAATATGAAGGTATAGGTAGAAGAAAATGGGGAGAAGACACAAAGGTAACACTAGAAAGCAGTAGACACACCTGAGAGTACTGATGGCTTGAGAGGGACGAAATGATGGCTACTCAGTACTCAGATAGACTAAGACAGAACCACAGCCTGTTTCTTGCTATGTCCTATTTCTAGCTATTGTAGACCCACCTGAGAGTACTGATGACTTGGGAGGGACGAAATGGTGGCTACTCACACAGACAGAGACAGAACCACAGCCTTGTTCCTTGCTATGTTATGCCTACAGACAGCAATTACACCTTTATATAACACGCAGGTAACAATAGATACCATTAAACACACCTGAAAGTATTGATGGCTTGGGAGGACGATATGGTGGCTACTCACACAGACAGACAGACAGAGACAGAAACACAGCCTGTTCCTTGCTATGTTAGCCTAGTAGCAATACACCTTACAACACGCAGGTACATAAGTATACCATTCAACCACCTGCAAAGTATTGATGCTTGAGACGATATGGTGTACTCACACATGACAGACACACAGTAGGTACACAGCCCTTAGTTCCTTGTCTATGTCTGTCACCACACTACACCATGGCCGTTAGAACGATTGGGTCAGACGGCGAGGTGAGGAATGTTAAAGGATTGGCTTCACTGAAGAGTACACGTGTAGTCTCACAGCCCTGTAGCTTCTATGTCTATGTGTTTAATGTATGACGAATAGGGTAAGAGGAAGGTAGAGAAGTGGAGTAAGTAGTAAGTAGTAGTAAAGTAGTAAGTAGTAGTAAAGTAGTAAGTAGAGAAAGGGAGTAAAGTAGTAGAAGTAGATAAGTAGTAAGTAGTAGTAAAGTAGTAGAAGTAGATAAGTAGTAAGTAGTAGTAAAGTAGTAAGTAAAGGAAGGGAGTAAAGGAGGGTATGTTGTCACCCCGCACTGCACAACCTTACACTGGGGGACTACACTAATGCATGCGTGGCAATAACACAAGGCTTACGTCACATCTCGTTTTCTATGGTGCTACAGCTGGCATGGGATGGAGGGGTGGGGGGGAGTAGGGGAGGAGTGTAGGAGGGATGAAGGGGAGGAGGAAAGGAAAGTAGGAGGAATGGAGGGGGGCTGATGTGTAGGGGGGAAAGGACCGAGGGGGGAGGTGGAAGAGTAAGGGGGATAGGAGGGTAGGGAGGATGAAGGAGGGGGTGAAAGACGTAGGAGGGGAGGTAAGGGGGGTGTTGAAAGGTGTAGGAGTGAAGGGAAGGAAGGGAATGGGGACTAATGTGTAGGGGGGAAGGGAAGAAGGGGAAGAGTAGGGGGGGGAGGAAGAAGAGAAGGAGGGGTGTAAGGTGTAGGGGGGAGGAAAGGAGGGGGGCTAAGATGTAGGGGGGGACAGCACATGGCAAGGGTAGAAATATACTTATGAATATCTTCCACTAGAATGCACTCACTCTATATACGGTTATGCAAGACGTAAATATGTGCTTACAGTGTCTTGTTTTTGTGATTATATGTATGACGTCTCGCTGCTCTGTTAACTTCTATGTCACCATGTCACTACTATGTCATTAACTACTATGTCACTATGTCACTACTATGTCACCATGTCACTACTATGTCATTAACTACTATGTCACTATGTCACTACTATGTCACCATGTCACTACTATGTCATTAACTACTATGTCACTATGTCACTACTATGTCACCATGTCACTACTATGTCACCATGTCACTACTATGTCACTATGTCACTACTATGTCACTACTATGTCACCATGTCACTACTATGTCACCATGTCACTACTATGTCATTAACTACTATGTCACTATGTCACTACTATGTCACCATGTCACTACTATGTCATTAACTACTGTCACTGTTATTCCTAATCTAATCATAAGCTAACTATCATCGCCTGTTTATGTCAGTATTTGTTTACTGTTTATATAGCTTGTGTTTATTTATTATTTTTTCTGTGTGTTTTCCCTCTCTCTCCACACCTTGGCCCAAAAAGCGTTTGCTTGTAAAGGGCTGTTTGCAACCCCATATCCTGTTATAATCATTATAAAATATTGTAAAATGGCAAACATAATAAAGTGTTAAGTGTTAAGTGTTAATATGTACCTTCTATGTTACCCTCCATCTAACATGATAATGAAAAAACTAGAAAAATAAAGTAGTTAGAGAAGGAATGCGAGGTGAAGGAAGGATAGTTACTGATACTGATACTGATACTGATGATATAAATAAAAAAAATAAAAAAATATTACAACAATGATAATGATAATAATGGTAATAAAATAATCACTATCATTATCATATTTATCTCTATTATCATCATTGTTCCCATCATTATCACTACTACTATCATCATCAGTATAATTTTTCAGTAAATAAGTAATCGGTAGATTTTTGGATCTATTCTAATTGGATCATGTCCTAAGCTAACATCTACCTTCTCTTTTAAGGGGGATAGGAGGGTAGGAAGGATGAAGTGGGGGGGGGGGGGGGGAAGTGGGGGGGGGGGGGGGGGGGAGAGGGGGAGGGGAATTCTACCCTTCCTCCTTCTGGAATTATAATGAAAAAAATAAACAAGTTAGAGAAGGAATGCGAGGTGAAGGAAGGGTAGCTGAGATGACGAGGGAATGGGAGAAGGGAAAACTACCACAAACCACACGAGGGCATTAGAAAACGGGATGCAGCGAAAAGTTATGCATGATACGTGAGGGGCGGGAGGAAGGGGGGTGACGGAAGACAGGGAGTAGGGGTGACAGAGAGGAGGGAGTAGGGGATGGAGGAGGGGTGACGGAAGAGGTGGAGGAGGGGAGACAGGAGGGGGTGCGGGACGAGGGGGTGACGGAGGAGGGGTGGCAGAAGGAGGGGAGGGAGGAGAGGAGGGAAAAGCGGAGGGGAGGGAGGAAGGGATGACAGAGAAAAGGGAGGAAGGGGTGATGGAGGGGTGACGAAGGGGTGGCAGGAGGAGGGGAAGGATAAGGGGTGGCAGGAGGGGTAGGAAGAGGGGCCCCCAGCACAGGTAAGGGTCGCCCCCACACCTGGCGGGCTGCCGAGTGGGTGACGCGGCGCCCTCCGATATATACTTGGCAGGGCACGGGGAGGAGGAGACGTCAGGCACACCGCCGTCACTGTCTCCAAGGCCTGACGCCGCACACACACACACACACACACACACACACACACACACAACACCACCACACACACACCCCACGCATGCACACACACACACCACACAGCACACACACAACACACCACCACACACACACACACACACACACACACACACACACACACACACACACACACCACACACACACACACACACACACACACACACACACACCCACGCATGCACACACACACACACACACACACTAAGGTAAGCAACTAAAACATGTAGCTATGGAGACGGGGCCATACGAGTGTAGCTCAGGTCCTGTAAAATACAATTAGATGAATACACACACACACACACACACATGCACACACACATCTCTAATAACTGCTAATATTGTTTCCTTGGTGAATTATACTGCACACACGTTACGTTCCCTCGCAGACCGAAATAAATAACGTCATTCACAAACACAAGCTGTACTCAGGTATAAATCCTAAGTCTCTCACAACACGGGGAAGCTTAACAGATCCAGACACAGGAAAGGACTGACACATTCAAGCTTTTTCTCCATTTAATTCCATGGCTTTACATATAGGCGGTGGAACGACTTATCTAGTTCATTCCATTGCTATTCTTTTATATAGTTTCTTACTGTCTTCTTTATAGGGACTGGCAATTAAGCGGGTTTTTTTTTTTTTTTTTTTTTTTTTTTTTTTTTTTTTTTTTTTTTTTTTTTGCTCATGGCCAGTCCTTAGTGAATAAAAAAAAAAAAAAAAAAAAAAAAAAATTCCAGTAGCAGCAAGCTGACAAGACCCCCGACACACCATGCACTCAGTACTGAAAGGATCCTAACCTTTTGTCTTGAGGCACTGTGTCCCTTTAGGTGAAGACAAAATAAAAACACCCACCACCACACACCAGCAGAAAGCCTCCTGTCAGCCTCTTATTTTACCTGTCACCACGCAAGCCTCCAGAGCCCTAGAGTCTTTTTGTTCTTTTCCACGATGCAAAAAATCCTGCCCCCTTGCGAGCCTTGCTGCTTACCGACTGAAATTTGATGCCAAAAGAAGGGAATACTACATTTCTTCTAAATTTCAGTTGTATTTTATCATAGTTAACCATATTATCAGGTAAACATAGGCATACTTTTAAGCATGAGACCTTAATCCCTTGATACCCAAAACGTAATTTCCATTGTATTTAGCTACCATTAAGACGATTTTTAGTGAATATAAGCAATATTTTGTAGATATGACCTGTTTAGTATCCTTGTCCACTAACTAATTTGCTATATTATATTAAGTCACTTTTCGTAATTTTATGTCTGATAACATACGATTTTTTTTTTATAGCAAAGGAAAGATCTGGGCGTGAAGGGGTTAAGATAGAATGGAATTTTTGCCTCGTTAAAAAAAAGACTAAGCTCTCAATGACTATAGCTATGACCTCGAATGCCTTTGTTTTGTACGTCTGGGACTCTGGGTAAGGATGGCAGAGCGTTTATCACCCTGTACGAAACTACTGGAGGACAGCGGCAAGGGTCTCAAGGTCTTGCCACAAAGGTCTGAACCCCTTGAGGCCCAGAACGTAATTTCCATTGTCATTTGGGGTACCATTAGACGATTTTAATGAATATAAGCAATGTTTTATAGATATGACCTGTTTAGTATCCTTGTCCACTAACTAATTTGGTATATTCAGTTAGTTTTCGTAATTCTATGGCTAACAACAGAGTTTTTTATATCAAAGGAAAATATCTGGGCGTGAAGGGGTTAAGAACGAGGGTTCTCAAGGGAATGGCGGGCACAATTTACCGCTGCCGGGGAATTAGCGGCCGGAAATGGGTTGACCTGCCGAAGACACGACTGCAGTGGAGGGAGAAGGGGGGGACAATGTTAATTCTTTTTAAGGGGAGGGGAGAGGGGAGAGAGGAGGAGAGAGAGGAGGAGAGAGGAGGAGAGAGAGAGAGAGAGAGAGAGAGAGAGAGAGAGAGAGAGAGAGAGAGAGAGAGAGAGAGAGAGAGAGAGAGAGAGAGAGAGAGAGAGAGAGAGAGAGAGAGGTGTAGCAAGAAGTCTGAAGTGACTGGAATATGAAATGATCTGGTATATAATCATCAACACACACACACACACACACACCCACCCACCCACCCACCCACCCACCCACCACACACCACACACACACACACACACACACACACACACCACACACCACACCCACCCACCCACCCACCCCCACCCACCCACCCACCCACCCACCCACCCACCCACCCACCCACCACCACCCACCACACACACACACACACACACAACACCCACCCACACCACCACCACACAGCACCACATTCAGAGTCAAAACAAAATTTACGATGCAACGAAATAAGCAACAACTCTATTTGCATTTCATTATCATCATCATCATTCTGGCACCATTCATCACCACCACCACTGCTCACTCACTATCATCACCACAGCTAACGAGACTAAAAGTTGAAAGGAGGTGAAAAGTATTGTGAAAGAATATTAATGACATGTTGATCTGTCTCATTTCTTTCTCTCTTTAACTTTTTTCCTCATTTTTTTGCTTCACTTTCTTCCTCATTTTTTTGGCTTCACTTTCTTCCTCATTTTTTTTTTCATTTTCTTCCTAATTTTTTTTTTCTCACTTTCTTCCTCATTTTTTTGCTTCACTTTCTTCCTAATTTTATTGCTTCACTTTCTTCCTCATTTTTTTGCTTCACTTTCTTCCTCATTTTTTTGCTTCACTTTCTTCCTCATTTTTTTGCTTCACTTTATTCGTCATTTTTTTGCTTCACTTTCTTCCTCTTTTTTTTGCTCACTTTCTTCCTCATTTTTTTGCTTCACTTTCATCCTCATTTTTTTGCTTCACTTTCTTCCTCATTTTTTTGCTTCACTTTCTTCCTCATTTTTTTGCTTCACTTTCTTCCTCATTTTTTTGCTTCACTTTCTTCCTCATTTTTTTGCTTCACTTTCTTCCTCATTTTTTTGCTTCACTTTCTTCCTCATTTTTTTGCTTCACTTCTTCCTCATTTTTTTGTTTCACTTTCTTCCTAATTTTTTTGCTTCACTTTCTTCGTCATTTTTTTGCTTCACTTTCTTCGTCATTTTTTGCTTCACTTTCTTCCTCATTTTCTTGCTTCACTTTCTTCCTATTTTTTTGTTTAACTTTCTTCCTATTTTTTTGCTTCACTTTCTTCCTCATTTTTTTGTTCACTTTCTTCCTCATTTTTTGCTTCACTTTCTTCCTATTTTTTTGTTTAACTTTCTTCCTATTTTTTTTGCTTCACTTTCTTCCTAATTTTTTTGTTTCACTTTCTTCCTAATTTTTTTACTTCACTTTCTTCTTCATTTTTTTGCTTCACTTTCTTCCTCATTTTTTATTTAACTTTCTTCCTCATTTTTTTGCTTCACTTTCTTCCTCTTTTTTTTGCTTCACTTTCTTCCTCATTTTTTTTGTTTCACTTTCTTCCTCATTTTTTTGCTTCACTTTCTTCCTCATTTTTTTGCTTCACTTTCTTCCTCATTTTTTTGCTTCACTTTCTTCCTCATTTTTTTGCTTCACTTTCTTCCTCATTTTTTTGCTTCACTTTCTTCCTCATTTTTTTGCTTAATTTTCTTCCTCATTTTTTTGCTTCACATTCTTCCTCATTTTTTGCTTCACTTTCTTCCTCATTTTTTTGCTTCACTTTCTTCCTCATTTTTTTGCTTCACTTTCTTCCTCATTTTTTTGCTTCACTTTCTTCCTCATTTTCCTATAGTTATTATGAGGACCCGACTCTCATGTTATCGTACCCACAAAGAAAAAGTCTCATATTTTCTATTAATGTATATAACCCTTCATCTTTCTAATTTTTTCAAGTTATTATGTAGATATTTAGTTATTCTAGTATATTCGTACCTAAGAAAAAGTCTCACAGAACCCGACACCGTATTCACGAAGGCAAATCCAATGTTTCTTCTTTCTCACATCTCACATAATGACACTGATGAATACCTTAACGAGCTCATATGACATGCAAATAGCCAAACGTATTTTCTTCTTACCTTCTCGTGTTATCATTCACTCCTCTTTAGTTACGTACATACAAGATAGAGAACATTATATATTAGAAAGCTATTTAGTTACCTAGTTGTATTTACTTACTGACTGAGCTAAATTAATGTGGAGCTGTTTCCTTATCTACATTCGTCTAGTTTAGTTTATCTTTAACCACTTAAGGCCCAGATCTTTCCTTTGCTATGAAAAATCGTCTGTTGTTAGCCATAAAATTACGAAAAGTAACTGAATATACCAAATTAGTTAGTGGTCAAGGATACTAAACAGGTCATATCTATAAAATATTGCTTATAGTCACTAAAAATCGTCTAATGGTAGTCAAATTACAATGGAAATTAAGTTCTGGGTCTCAAGGGGTTAAATGAATGCACTCTTTCCCGCTCTCATTTCTCCCATTCTATTCCAGGCGTTCAAACTCCTGACGACGAAGATGATCAGGAAGAACAGAAAGAATAATAAAACAGAATAACAACCTACGCAATGCAGAATCTATGTCTTCCTTTCTATATTTCCACCTTCCTACGACTTAAATATTTCCAAGAGAGGAGTAACAAGACATCTCCCGAACTAATTTGGCCCACCCCTCTTTCTATATTCTCTTACTGTCTTCTTTATAGGGACTGGCAACTAATCCGACTTTTTGATACTTTTTTTTTTGCCCTTGGCCAGTCCTTTGTGATGTAAAAAAACAACAACCTATAACTCGTTGAAAATACAAGTATTGGTATATCATTCACGAGGAGGAGGAGGAGGAGGAGGAGGAGGAGGAGGAGGAGGAGGAGGAGGAGGAGGAGGAGGAGGAGGAAGGAGAAGAAATACTAAATACCGATACTTCTAGTTGAAAATTCAAGTTTAAGTACATCATTCACGAGAAGCAAGAGGAAGAGGAGGAAAAGGAGGAGGGGAGGAGAAGGGAGGAGGAGGAGGAGGAGGAGGAGGAGGAGGAGGAGGAGGAGGAGGAGGAGGGAGGAGGAAGGAGGAGAGGAGGAGATGGAGAAAGGAAAAGAGGAGGGAGGAGGAGGAGGGGAGAGAGAGGAAGGGAGGAGGATGGAGGAGGAGGAGGAGGAGGAGGAGGAGGAGGAGGGAGAAGGGAAGGAGAAGAGGAGGAGAGTCGGGGAAGGAAGAAGAGACCAAGGTCGATAGATAGAGGTGAGGGGAGCGAAGAGAGAATCAACAGGCGAGTGTTAGAAGAAGGAATGTGACCAGACTCTCCCTGGAAAGCCTGAAGTAGCCCCAGCAATTAGAGAGAGAGAGAGAGAAGAGAGAGAGAGAGAGAGAGAAGAGAGAGAGAGAAGAGAGAGTGACACGACGAGTCAAAGAGACACTGAGAGGAGAGACTTTAAAGATCGCTACTCTTCTCTCTCTCTCTCTCTCTCTTCTTACCCTTTTCTTTTCCTTGTATCGCCTATTTTTGCTTTTTTTCTCTCCTCTCCTTGCAAATACTCTCTATCCATCGCCGTCCTCTCTCTCTCTCTCTCTCTCTCTCTCTCTCTCTCTCTCTTCTCTCTCTCCCTCTCTCTCTCTCTCTCTCTCTCTCTCTCTCTCTCTCTCCTCTCTCTCTCTCTCTCTCTCTCTCTCTCTCTCTCTCTCAACACAGCTGACCAATAAGCTTTCTCAGGGTGAATGGAGCCCCCTTCGTGTGTGTGTGTGTGTGTGAGTGGGTGTGTGTTCGGGGAAGTATTAGCATATCTTAATGAGTCACTCTATTAACGAGACAAGACCGTGGACGCAACACAACACTCACCTTCCTCACGCCAGTAGCCAATGAGTCCTTAACATGCAAATTGAGACTCGCCGCTGACACTAAAAATAAAATGCCTCATCGGGCCACTTACACGCACACAATCCAGCCTGTTATCTCCTCTTGCGGCTTGATAAGGGTAAGATAAGACGCCCCAGAATAGACCTCTACCTAGTATCGGGTGTTCCAGGGTAAGACTTTATTTTTATATCGCCAGGGATGTCCAGGAAAATGAATAAAGTTACAAAAATGCACGCTTATTGTCAGGATCTTTTACGGATGAAACCAACTTGTCCCCGTGTATTCTCTCTCTCTCTCTCTCTCTCTCTCTCTCTCTCTCTCTCTCTCTCTCTCTCTCTCTCTCTCTCTCTCTCTCTCTCTCTCTCTCTCTCCAATATTCTCATATTTCACCATAATAAAGTTGCATTCCTGGCAGGTCTGTTACGGCTGTGATGGACAATTGCAAGTACCAACTACAAGGTTATTGACTATACAAAGTGCCACCACGCCAGGATGAACTTGGACGGCTGTGATGGACAACTCTTCATAATCCTCCAAAGCTGTCACGGATGGAACTCAAATTCACACTCTTTCCATTACTCCTATAATTATGATCGCCTTTAAACCCACTATCCTCTGATGCCTTTATAGTGAAATAGGTCGTACTGCCTGGTTATTTATTAGAGGCTACACTCCTATTACCCATTCTCATATTTCTCCTTAATCGAATCAAGATACTAAAACTCATTCACTTCTTCCAATCTTGTTCTGTTTAGCCTAATTTCAGATTCCTTAAGATATTCAATTCTTACTCTCTATATAAGCTTTCAAAATCTATCACTTCTCTTCTACAGTACTTCTTTCAAAAACCATCATCTTGCTTTCCTTGATTGATCTCTCTCTCTCTCTCTCTCTCTCTCTCTTCTCTCTCCTCTCTCTCTCTCTCTCTCTCTCTCTCTTTCTGAAAACAAGAAAATGGCAAATAATTAACGTAAGACCATGCACTTTTCCTCCTCGGCAGGGGGCGTGTTCGGGGCCATGCAGGCTCTGGCCACGGCCTTCCTCACGCCCGCTGTGGACCACTGGTGTCGCGTGCCCCACCTCCACAACTGGACCGCCCAACACCTTTGGAACTTCTCCTTGCCCAGGTAATTGATTGATTGATTTAATGCCTAAAAAGGTGAATGTGCCAGACATCAGAGGTCATATGGCACTATGGCAAAGCATATAAAGGGGAGGGGTTAAAGAATAATAGTGAAACGATGAGGGAAGAGAGAGAGAGAGAGAGAGAGAGAGAGAGAGAGAGGAGAGAGAGAGGAGGAGAGAGAGAGAGAGAGAGAGAGAGAGAGAGAGAGAGAGAGAGAGAGAGAGAGAGAGAGAGAGAGAGAGAGAGAGAGAAAGAGAGAGAGAGAGAGAGAGAGAGAGAGAGAGAGAGAGAGAGAGATTTAATGCCTAAAAAGGTGAATGTGCCAGACATCAGAGGTCATATGGCACTATAGCAAAGCATATAAAGGGGAGGGGTTAAAGAATAATAGTGAAACGATGAGGGAAGGGGACAGAACGGAATGTTATAGCAGGCTGGTTAGATCAGATGTAGGATGTGGATTTGTTGGCGGAAGGAGGTTAAATTTTCCAGGGAGAAGGAGGGGGATTCCGGGTGAATGTAAAAGGGGAGTATTCTGGCCAATACAATACGTGTGGAATACTGCGGTTCTTCTAAATTCCAGCTGTATTTTATCATAGTTGATCATATTATCAGGTAAACATAGGCATCATTTTAAGCATGAGACCTTAAGATAGAATGGAATTTTCACCTCGTTAATAAAAAAGACTATTGTCAATACTCTGAGGAACAAAGCACATCACACATCCCGTCACCCTGGCTTGCCTTACTGGACTGATGGAGTGGCTTAAGTAGGCTTTAAGTGGCTTCTTTTTTTTACCCTTCTCCTTGCCCAGGTAAGGGGAGTATTGCAGAATGACTATTATAGTTAGGGAGGAATGAATGTGTAATGGCGATGGACAGCAGTAAGTGTCGCTGCCTTACATTACTACTGCGATGGATGGATTGAATGCCAAACTTACTACCGCGACCATCATCTTGGTGTGAAATATTGTCTTGAAGAGTTAAAGAAACGTAATGGTTAATGCTTTCCTGAGGTATTTTTGTGGATGAAAATACAAAACAGCAGACTTACGTGTATCTTGATATGAAGTATCTATAGGTCGGCAGGTTATCGAGGAGGCTCGTGTGTGCATCACTAGGCCACACTATAAACTATAATAATAATAAACTAACAATAATAGTAATATTGACAACATTAAGACAGTTATAGAAGTAGTAGTAATGACATGCAAGGTATGTAAATATGAGGACTGTTGTGATGCTTTCAAGAATCAAGGCATCAGTGTTGGTGCGGTGGAGACGCTCAACATGGAGACGCTCACTCTGCGTGGTGCTGCAGCAGCTGACGCAGTGTGTCGATCACCAGGCTGAGGTTGGGGCGACCACGCGGCTCCTCGGCCAGCATGTGGGTAGTGAGCAGCTGCAGCACAGGCACCACCTGGTGTCCCTGCAGGTGGTGCTGCTCCACCAGCTGAATCAGGCGACCCAGCGAGTATATATCGGCAGAGAATGTGACGGGGCCGCCTCGCAGCACCTGAGGACACACCCAGTCACAGCAGGCGGGATCCGTCACCTGGAAGGCCACGTGATGGCCGGGCAGGGTGGCGAGGCCCACGTCGATGATGTGCGTCTCGATGGCGTGTTGATGTGATCGCGTGACCGTGACGTTGTCAGCCTTGAGGTCCAGGTGGACCAGGCCCTTGGCGTGCAGCTCCCCCACCTTCACGCTGAGGTCCAGCAACACCTGCAACAACAGGCTGCTGGGCACCTGCCTTTGGAGCACTTTCTCCAGCGTCATGGAACCGCAATACGTCATGTATATTGTAGGCGGGTCCCAGGTGACGGCCCTCAGCAGGGGGGCGCCGCCCGCCCCCTGTAGCATCTCCAGCACGTGAGCCTCGTCCAAGCACTTTTCCTTGAGCTGCTTCCTGACCAGCTGCTGGCCGCACATCTCCACGAGATCCACCTTGCCGTACGTGCCCTCACCCAGGGCGGTGACCACACTAACCGGCGGAGCGGTGTTCAAGTCCAAACAAGGCAGACCTAAAAACCCTTGCGCGTAAAACTCGTCTAGGAGGTCTGGATCGTAACAGAAGGGATGCGACTCCTTGTCCCCGGGCGGTGAGACGGAACAAGAGGCCGACATTTGGGGTGAGGCGCGGCTCGGAGCAGTAAAGGACCTCTTGACTACGAAGGTGCCTTGCTGATTGTTAGTAGAGGACCTCTTGACTACGAAGGTGCCTTGCTGGTTGTTAGTAATGGACCTTTTAACTACGAAGGTGCCTTGCTGGTTGTTAGTAAAGGACCTTTTAACTACGAAGGTGCCTTGCTGGTTGTTAGTAAAGGACCTCTTGACTACGAAGGTGCCTTGCTGGTTATTAGTAGAGGACCTTTTAACTACGAAGGTGCCTTGCTGGTTGTTAGTAGAGGACCTTTTAACTACGAAGGTGCCTTGCTGATTGTTGCGGCGGGGAGCGGGGGATTCTTTGGCTGGGCTGGGGGATGGCTGGCTGGGAGAGGACAAGGGTGACTCTTTGATCTGGCTTGGGGAAGGGGGAATGGCAGGTGGGTGTTCAAGCTCATTTTCTGCCTGTTCGGTCTCGGGCTCCGTGCCCTCGAGAGAGCTGAAGGCGTCCACGGTGTGGGGGAGGGGGCGCGTTGCCTCCTCCTCGGCGTCACGCGTCTATGTCGCCTTGTTAACATCCGTCAAGCAGCAACGGTCCGTCTGGACCTCTGCGTTCACGGTCTGATTAAATTCCGTCTGAACTGCGCAGTCGACATGCAAGGGACTCGAGCTGCTTGTTTGCGTCTCTTCGTTGACGTACAAGTCCCGTGCATCGTGTGTCTGCACCGCCACGTCTACGTGCAGGACCTGCCAGCCGTCTGTCTGCACGCCCTGCTGCTTCACAAAGGCCGCCGAGTGCCTTGTCTTCCTCTGGGTTGAGGTAGATCCGTGATTCCTGAAATCCTTGTTTAATTTCTTGTCGGCGGGAGTGTTGTGGTCAGGCAGCAGGGGCAGGTGGGGGCCCCGCAGACCATCCCGCCACAGAACTGCCTGCCGACGCTGATTCAGAGCGGCCGCTCGGCGAACCGCGGCGACGCGTGCTGCAGCCTTCACTGACGAGGCGGTGTTCATGTTCTTGTCCGCGAGAGTGTTGTGGTGAGGCAGCAGGGGCAGGTGGGGGCCCCGCAGACCTTCCCGCCGCAGGACTGCCTGCCGACGCTCATTCAGGGCGGCCGCTTGGCGAACCGCGGCGACGTGCGCTGCAGCCTTCACTGGCGAGGCGATGTTCAT
>JACEEZ010016852.1:477500-485000 GCA_016584305.1 Chionoecetes opilio
AGGGATGAGCCAAGGGGACAGATCGTTTGGAAGTTAAAGGGAGAGGAGATCGGGTTGTCAGGGTTGACGTATTGGGTTATTTGGAAAGGCGGGAGAGTTAAAGTAGGAATGCGAAACAGGAGGAGGCGTAGGAGTGTGCAAGGAAGGGCAGGAAGGGTTTTAAAGGAGTAATTTATAGGAGTAAGGAAGGGCAGGAAGGGTTTTAAAGGAGTAATTTATAGGAGTAAGGAAGGGCAGGAAGGGTTTTAAAGAGTAATTTATAGGAGTAAGGATGGGCAGGAAGGGTTTTAAAGGAGTAATTTATAGGAGTAAGGAAGGGCAGGAAGGGTTTTAAGGAGTAATTTATAGGAGTAAGGAAGGGCAGGAAGGGTTTTAAAGGAGTAATTTATAGGAGTAAGGAAGGGGAGGAAAGGTCGTACAGGGAGAGGTAACCAAATCTAGGTAATGCAGTAACTATAGTCTATTATTTTCAACGATTCCAAAATGATGCTACTGATTTCAAAATAATGATTGAAATAAATTAATATCTCAATGAAAATATGGTAGTTAATCGATGCATAATCCAATGTGTGTGTTAATGATGGCGAATATACACTGTGATAGAATTATGATAACTGTATGCAGAGTACCATATACAGAGTAAACCCACTTCGTATACGAACAGGAAAATCTGGCAACTCCGGTTAAATAGTGACGTCACTGGAACGCTCTCTCTCTCTCTCTCGAAGCAGCCTTGAGGAGAGAGCGTTCCAGTGACGTCACTATTTGACCGGAGTTGCCAGATTTTCCTGTTCGTATACGAAGTGGGTTTACTCTGTATATGGTACTCTGACTGTATGTATGTGTGTGTGTGTGTTTGTTGATCTATTTGTATTAATCTAGTTGAATTAGTCGGCGGTCCTATACTGCTATATTTTAATGATTTCTTATAAATCACCTGATAGCTAGATCAGTCCTCGTCTTTTTTTCACGAAGAAGCTAGTATGAATAAACTATATAAACATAATCATTCTATCATTATCCTATTTTTCCCTTAGATCTCACACCTGTAAATAAAGATAATCACCATATATTTTGTTTATAGCTGTTGCAAGATTTTCAGAAAAGCTCGACATTTTTTCCTCGCTTAATATGTGATGCTTTTCCTAATGGAGATAGTTTTTTTCCTGTGCAAACCTCAAAAAAAGTGTGTTTTTTGTATTTCGAAAAAGTGATGACAAATTTCGAAAAATACACTTTTGAGACGTTTTGACTGGAAAAAAACACTCTCCATTTGTAAAAGAACATTTTTTTTTAGTCATACATACATAAATACCCTTGTTAGTTGTTTTCAGACTTCATCTCTTCTTGACTTCGTATTGGCAAATGAAAAAGGCCATTGAAAAACAATAACATCGTAACCATAACTTCTCCCATAAACACTTCAGGCCATCAGACTTAGAACATAAGAACATAAGAAAGAAAGGAAGCTACAAGAGGCCGTGAGACCTACACGAGGTAGTTACTGTTACTTAACACTACCTATATCCACCTCTCTTCCCCAGCCATGAATTTATCCAGACTCCTTTAAAAGACCCCAATAGACTCCGCATTGACCACCTGAATGAAGACTTAGGCCATTCCAATCATTCACCATCCTATTGTGAACCAGTTTCTCCCTATTTCCTTTTTAAATCTACCTTACATCTACTATCCTACCTTTTCTACCTACCTAACCTAACCTAATCTACCCGAAATCTACAATCCTACTTTACAACGGGGAAATTGAGACATCAAACCACCCTCGTCAGCTTAACCTCCCTTCAAACATAACAGTAAACAGACGGCCTTGTCCCCCCCCCCCCCTCCACTGCCGGCTCATGGGAAAAGGAGGAGGAGGAATAGAAGGTGAAAGAGGAGGAGGAGGAGGAGTAGGAGGAGGAGGAAGAGTAGGAGGAGGAGGAAGAATTGAAGAAACAAGACACAGTACAAGTTTGACATAGAAGGGAAGTATGAGAGAGAGAGAGAGAGAGAGAGAGAGAGAGAGAGAGAGAGAGAGAGAGAGAGAGAGAGAGAGAGAGAGAGAGAGAGAGAGAGAGCGCAGGTAATGGTGGAGGGGCGTCCGTCACACACAGCCGGCGAGGTCAGGTCAGGCACCACAATGGCCTTGGTTATTGCTTTGCTTTATTGCCCAACACCCTCACGATTCCAGACCCTGTTCGTTATCCTGGCCTGAATGCTCGCCCTCCTCCTCCTCCTCCTCCTCTTCTCCTACGCCTTCCTCCCGTTATCTCCTCCTCCTCCTCCGCCTCGCTCTTTTCTCCTCCTCCGCCTCGCTCTTTTCTCGTCCTCCTCCTCCTCCTAGCTCTTTTCTCTTCCTCCTCCTCCTCCTCCTCCTCCTCCCCTCCTCCTCCTCCTCCTCCTCCTCTCCTCCTCCTCCTCCTCCTCCTCCTCCTCCTTGTAGTTAGTATCTTTCATATCCTATCTTCTGCACTACGAAACTTCCATGTTCCTATCTTCTTAGGGACATGGTATCTTTTCCAACTGTTTTCTTACAAGTAGTTGATAGTTAGTAGTATGTAGTTTCAGCAGATACCCTCGTCATGAACCAATAGGTCTCCTGGTGTCTGTTAGTCCTATGTAATCCTATGTAATCCTCCTCCTCCTCCTCCTCTCCTCCTCCTCCTCCTCCTCTCCTCCTCCTTCCCTTTTCCTATACTCCTTCCCCACCTATCTCCTCCTCCTCCTCCTCCTCCTGCCTTCTCTCCCTCTCCTCCTCCTCCTCCTCACTCCTCCTCCTCCTTCTCCCCTCCTCTCCTCTCTCTCCATTCCTCTTTCCTCCTTCTTCTCCTATATCCTTCCCCACCGTCTATTCCTCCTCCTCCTCCGTCCTAGCCTGTCCCGCCTCTCACTTCCATTCCTTCCTTCCCACTCCTCTCTCCTCTTCCTCCTTCCATCTCTCGTGCAGTCTTCTACTGTTTTCTTATTGTTAGTGGTAGTTAGAGTCTTGGTCACAGAACCACTCTTTGACCAATAAGTCCTCCTGTATCTGTTATTCCAATGTATTCCTTCTTCTCTCTCCTCTCTCCTCCTCCTCCTCCTCTCTCTTCCCTCCTGTATTCTTCCCTCCTTCTCCCCTCCTTCTCTCTCCCCTCTCCCTTTTTTCCTCTCTCTCTCCTCTCCTCTCTCTTTCTCTCCTCTCTCTCTCTCTCTCTCTCTCTCTCTCTCCTCCTCTCTCTCTCTCTCTCTCTCTCTCTCTCTCTCTCTCTCTCTCTCTCTCTCTCTCTCTCGTCACTTGCAGGTCCAGCGAAGTCTAACTCAGTGGAATTTTCTGAGGACAAGAGCGTCATTTGCCTTGAAGGACTGACCCTCAAAATGTCATTCCCTCCTCTTCCTCCCCCCCCCCTCCTCCTCCTCCTCCCCCCCTCCTCTTTTTCTCTCCTCCTCCTCCTCCTCCTCCTCCTCCTCCTCCTCCTCCTCCTCCTCTCCTCCTCCTCCTCCTCTCCTCCTCCTCCTCCTCCTCCTCCTCCTCCACCTGTCACCACACTCCTAACAACGCCGATTCTATGAGCCAGTATATTTTCGGTAAATATTTTGTTTATAGCTGTTGCAAGATTTTCAGAAAAGCTCGACATTTTTTTTCTCGCTTAATATGTGATGCTTTTCCTAATGGAGATAGTTTTTTCCTGTGCAAACCTCAAAAAAGTGTTTTTTTTTGTATTTCGAAAAAGTGATGACAAATTTAGAAAAATACACTTTTGAGACGTTTTGACTGGAAAAAAACACTCTCCATTTGTAAAAGAGCATTTTTTTTTGTCATACATACATAAATACCCTTGTTAGTTGTTTTCAGACATACTACGGTGCCAGAAAATAGACATACATACATAAATACCCTTGTTACTTGTTGTCAGACATACTACGGTGCCATAAAATAGACATACATGCATAAATACCCTTGTTACTTGTTTTCAGACATACTACGGTGCCATAAAATAGACAGACATGCATAAATATCCTTGTTAGTTTTTTCAGACATACTACGGTGCCAGAAAAAGTCATACATATACTTAATTATCTTCAAAATTCCTTATTAGTTATTTTCAGACATATGACAGTGCCAGAAAGTCATACATACATATAATATCCTTGCTAGCTGTTTTCAGACATACAGAGCCATAAAAGGAGAACATGGTTTCAATATAGTGTGGGAAACATTTTCTTCGCCAAACGCCAAAACAAGAACACAATTTTCCCGCCTGCTGTCACCCGGTCCCCAAGGAAACAATGGTTGTGAGTCTGTTATGCGAGGGGAGTAGGAGGGGAAGGAGGGGAAAGGAGGGGAAGATAGGCTAGAAAAGAGGAGTGCAAAAGGAAGGAGAGAAGGAAAGAAGAAAAGAGTAGACTAGAGAAAAAGAAAGAAGAGAAGGAAAGAAAGGAAAAGACAAGAGAAAAAGAAAGAAGAAGGGAAGAAGAAAGGAGAAGACAAGAGAAAGAAGAGAGAAAGAAAGAAGAAAAGAATAGACTAGAGAAAAAGAAAGAAGAGAAGGAAAGAAAGGAAAAGACAAGAGAAAAAGAAAGAAGAAGGGAAGAAGAAAGGAGAAGACAAGAGAAAAAGAAAGGTGAGAAGGAAAGATGAGATAAAAAGATAAGAAAAAGAAAGAAAAGGAAAGAAGAGAGGAAAATATAAGAAAAAGAAAGAAGAGAAGGAAAAAAGAAGAGGAAAAGATAAGTAAAGAAAGGGGAGAAAGAAAGAATAAAGGAGAAGACCCGAGAAAAAGAAAGGAGAGAAGGAAGGAAGAGAGGAAAAAGAAAAAAGTAAAGAGATTTTTTAGAGAGAGAGTGTGTGTGGGAGGAAGTGGCGAGTCGTACCGGACAAAGTAAACGAGCTGCTTTTTTATTCCGATGATAAAAATAAATGTTTGTTGTGCAGCGAGAATTGTAATCCTTGTAATCGTAGAGGCAATGGTCGCCCTACGCTGGCATTGACGTTACTACCATGAATGAATAATACGTGTAACGGGCTACTGTATAACGTGAAAATAAATACCTGCATGGAGGAGCGAGGAGGAGGAGGAGGAGGAGGAGGAGGAGGAGGAGGAGGAGGAGGAGGAGGAGGAGGAGGAGGAGGAAACAAGATACAGTACAAGCTTGACGATAGAAGAGAAGAAGAAAGAGAGAGAGAGAGAGAGAGAGAGAGAGAGAGAGAGAGAGAGAGAGAGAGAGAGAGAGAGAGAGAGAGAGAGAGAGAGAGAGAGAGAGAGAGAGAGAGAGAGAGAGAGATGCAGGTAACTTATGTAATGGGAGTAAGTGCCATGAAGCCTTTTTGGAGGCTGACATGGCAAGCAGGTCCCTAACACTACACCTCCAGGCAGTGCCGTCTACCACACGGACGACCCTGAGGGAGGCACGAGGGACGCGGCGGCGGTCACCAGCCGGGAGGTGGTGTCCTGGAGGACGCCCGACCACTGCTCCACCCTGCTGATGGAGCTGGTGGCTCCCAGCACGCCCTGGAGCACACCCGCCACCCTCGGGAGGAGATAGAGGTCGTCCATTGCGACTCCAGGTCTGCCTTACAGGGCCTGCAGCAGCCGCGTCACCCACCAGACAAGGTGCGCTTCATATATACGTCATTGTGCCTCATGAAGAACACTGAACACTGAACACAGGCGGCAAGGATCAAGGGAAAGGCAGCGGTGGGTTCTATTCCGATTGAGTATGCTATCGAGTTTCTGTCTCTCGTCTATTTGCATTACAATAAACTTGTAAAACTTGTAAACTCCCTTGCTCTGTCCTCACACCGAACACGAGAAGAAAGGAGAAACAAGTGTAGTGAGTGAGTCAATTGCATAGTGCCATATGACCTCTGATGTCTGGCACATTCTTTATTGACTCCCTCACTACACTTGTTCGCCTTTCTTCTCGTGTTCGGTGTGAGGACAGAGCAAAGGAGTTTACAAGTTTTACAAGTTTATTGAGAAAGGGGGGGGGGGGGCGAAATTACAAAGAAGGGGAGGAGCAACTATACCAAAATAAACCCCAGAAAGACAGTAAAAAGAATAAAACAGTTGCCAGGGGAAGGGGTAACAGAATAAAACAGTTGCCAGGGGAAGGGGTAACAGAATAAAACAGTTGCCAGGGGAAGGGGTAACAGAATAAAACAGTTGCCAGGGGAAGGGGTAACAGAGGCATAAAACAGTTGCCAGGGGAAGGGGTAACAGAATAAAACAGTTGCCAGGGGAAGGGGTAACAGAATAAAACAGTTGCCAGGGGAAGGGGTAACAGAATAAAACAGTTGCCAGGGGAAGGGGTAACAGAGGCATAAAACAGTTGCCAGGGGAAGGGGTAACAGAATAAAACAGTTGCCAGGGGAAGGGGTAACAGAATAAAACAGTTGCCAGGGGAAGGGGTAACAGAATAAAACAGTTGCCAGGGGAAGGGGTAACAGAATAAAACAGTTGCCAGGGGAAGGGTGTAAACAGCAGGAATAAAACAGTTGCCAGGGGAAGGGGTAACAGAGGCATAAAACAGTTGCCAGGGGAAGGGGTAACAGAGGCATAGAGGCAGCATATCCTTGTCCTTTGATCTAAGTCCAGGGTAAGGTACACCACTCAGTTCAGACTTCATTCTTATAAACCCTTTAATGAATCATAATGGCAGAGGCGGTGGCGGTGGCTTTGTAGTTACAGTGATGCCGAGATGTGTTGCACCGGTGACGCCCCTCATTTCATTCAATTAGGGGCACGACACCTGAACCCTGATGAACGTAAGGGCCCCTGTGTGTGTGTGTGTGTGTGTGTGTGTGTGTGTGTGTGTGTGTGTGTGTGTGTGTGTGTGTGTGTGTGTGTGTGTGTGTGTGTGTGTGTGTGTGTGTGTGTGTGTGTGCCAGCGTTGTATCATTAACGTTATTTGCTTTGTCCATTACTGTGTTGTGAGTGTATAGTGAAGGACAGGTTTTATGGGCGCGTCGTGAGCCTTGTTAGTGTGGGGGAGACGAGGAGTAGGGTGGATGGGGCAGGGCAAGTCTTGTTAGAGGTGGGGGATCGTTGACGGGGCGACGAGAGCCTTGTTAGGGGGGGGTGAGGATCGTTGACGGGGCGTAGGAAAGGCTTGCTGATGAGATGGGGAGGATAATAGGGCGGGGCGAGCCATGATGACGGGCAGGGTAGGGTAACTATTACTAACAATTATTAACTAAGGTATTGACTGTAACAAAACGGAAGGGTTGAGGCCAGGGAATCATTTTATTGTCTGCACACGAGGGTAGCGGAAGCCTATGACGGTAATTGCATTAAGCAAGGGTCATAAAAGCCCCATAATTAATGAGGAATTTTAATCTGGTATAGTAAATTGATTAGATACGTGACACTTATTGGGCGTTGGGCTTTCCAGCACCTCCAGGCCTTTGTTTCTAGCACTAGGCATCATATGTAGGCACTGGGCATTATTAACACTGCCTTCCATACAAGAGAGAGAGAGAGAGAGATAGGAGAGCAGAGAGACAGACAGACAGACAGACAG
>JACEEZ010016852.1:492500-495000 GCA_016584305.1 Chionoecetes opilio
ACCCCTTACAGCACCTGCCACAGCCACTGCACACTCCTTCATGTCCCCCCTTGATAATCCTGTTTAGGTAATGTTATGTGATGTGTTATGTTATGTATATGTTTATGTATAGACTTAATGTAATGTTAATGTAATAACTAATGTTTTGTCGCAAGCATCACCCCAGAACACCCCTTACAGTACCTGGCACAACCACTACATACATACATACATACATGCCCCCCCCTCCCCCCCCTTAATAATCCTTAATCCTCACTCCCAGATTTTCAGCGTCCTTGCTTGCACTGTCAATGAAACTCCAGGTCTGTGTTGACAAGGGAATTAAATCCTGCTTTCGACTCTTTTTTTGGAAAGGGGCCCACATATGAGAGAGAGAGAGAGAGAGAGAGAGAGAGAGAGAGAGAGAGAGGAGAGAGAGAGAGAGAGAGAGAGGAGAGAGAGAGAGAGAGAGAAGAGAGAGAGAGAGAGAGAGAGAGAGAGAGAGTATGGTGGAAGAGTGTAGGAAGGCAGTATAAAAGGGAAGCAAGGGGGGGAGGGGAGAGAGAGAGAGAGAGAGAGAGAGAGAGAGAGAGAGAGAGAGAGAGAGAGAGAGAGAGAGAGAGAGAGAGAGAGAGAGAGAGAGAGAGAGAGAGAGAGAGAGAGAGAGAGAGAGAGAGAGTCTACACTACACCATATAACGAATACTACAGCCTGTATAAGCTTCAATAAGTCTGAAGTGTAGAAAGTTAGCTAAGTTAGTGACGTTTATATCATCGACAAGTTGATAATAACAAGTTGACTATAAGAAGTTGACTACAAGTTGACTATAACAAGTTGAAAATAATGAAGTACAACAGACTGATGGTTTTATGAAGGAAATGAAAACAGTAGTGTAAATAATAGTCCTTTAAATGATGCGCAAAAATGTGGGTGAGATGTTGGCAAAAAAGACAAAGAACAAAAATAAAACAATAAAATGTAGACAAAAAAGGCAATAAAATGTAGACAAAAAAGACAATAAAATGTAGACAAAAAAGACAAAAAAAAAAAATGTGGGAAAAAAAAAGACAATAAAATGTAGACAAAAAAGACAATAAAATGTAGACAAAAAAGACAATAAAATGTAGACAAAAAAGACAATAAAATGTAGACAAAAAAGGCAATAAAATGTAGACAAAAAAGACAATAAAATGTAGACAAAAAAAAGACATAAAATGTAAAAAAAAAGACAAAAAAATTAACAAAAAAGACAATAAAATGTAGACAAAAAAGGCAATAAAATGTAGACAAAAAAGGCAATAAAATGTAGACAAAAAAGACAATAAAATGTAGACAAAAAAGACAATAAAATGTAGACAAAAAAGACAATAAAATGTAGACAAAAAAGACAATAAAATGTAGAAAAAAAAGGCAATAAAATGTAGAAAAAAAAAGAAAATAAAATGTAAAAAAAAAGACAATAAAATGTAGACAAAAAAGACAATAAAATGTAGACAAAAAAGACAATAAAATGTAGACAAAAAAGACAATAAAATGTAGACAAAAAAGACAATAAAATGTAGACAAAAAAGACAATAAAATGTAGACAAAAAAGACAATAAAATGTAGACAAAAAAGACAATAAAATGTAGACAAAAAAGACAATAAAATGTAAAAAAAAAGGCAATAAAATGTGACAAAAAAACTAAATGTGCAGAAAAGAAAAAAAATGTAAAAAAAAAAGACAAAAAATGTAGACAAAAAAGACAAAAAAATGTAGCAAAAAGAAAAATAAAATGTAGACAGAAAAGCAAAAAAAATGTAGAAAAAAAAGGCAAAAAAAAGTAGCCCAAAAAGACAAAAAAAATGTAGAAAAAAAAAGACAATAAATGTGACAAAAAAAGACAATAAAATGGACAAAAAAGACAATAAAATTGCGAAAAGACAAAAAAAAGTAGACAAAAAAAAAAAATAAATTTGACAAAAAAGGAAAAAAAATGTAGACAAAAAAGACAATAAAATGTAGACAGAAAAACAATAAAATGTAGACAAAAAAGACAATAAAATGTAGAAGAAAAGACAAAAAAAATGTAAAAAAAAAGACAAAAAAAGTGACAAAAAGACAATAAAATGTAGACAAAAAAGACAATAAAATGTAGACAAAAAAGACAATAAAATGTAGACAAAAAAGACAATAAAATGTAGACAAAAAAGACAATAAAATGTAGACAAAAAAGACAATAAAATGTAGACAAAAAAGACAATAAAATGTAGACAAAAAAGACAATAAAATGTAGACAAAAAAGGCAATAAAATGTAGACAAAAAAGACAATAAAATGTAGACAAAAAAGACAATAAAATGTAACAAAAAGGCAAAAAATTTAACAAAAAAGCAAAAAAAATGTAGACAAAAAAACAATAAAATGTAGAAAAAAAAAGGCAATAAATGAGACAAAAAAGAAAATAATTGGGGCAAAGAGAAAATAAAACAAAACCCCCCCCAAAATACGATAAAATAATTTCTATTCGCCGGACCAAATC
>JACEEZ010016852.1:500000-527500 GCA_016584305.1 Chionoecetes opilio
CCATCACCACCACCTCCATCACCACCACTACCATCACCACCACCACTACCACCACCATCACCACCACTACCACCATCACCACCACCACCACTACCACTACCACCATCACCACCACTACCACTACCACCATCACCACCACCTCACCACCATCACCATCACCACTACCACCACTACCATCACTACCATCACCACCATCACCACCACCACCACCACCACCACCACAACAACAACAACAAAGCACACGCCAACCCATCTCTCTAGCCTTCCAGAATTTCGGACTCTCATTTGGTCTGAGGGGCAAGTTGTAATAGAGCAGAAAAAAAGTGTAATAACAAATGCCTGCTTATTACAACCTGTCGTAAAGATAATAAGTTAAAAAATATCCATGATTTTAAAAAGTGGGAAGGATGGCTGGAACTGTTATTATCATTATTAGCTTTTTTTATCATAAGGTAACTGGCATTGGGTAGAAATAGAGCGTGATAAAAAATGTTTGCTTATCACTATAATAGCTCTAGTAAATAAAAAATAAAAAATAATATACATGATTTAAAAAGTGAGGAGGATGGTTGGAACTATTATTATTATTATCTTTTTTTAATCCTAAGGAACTGTCTCTTAGTTTAGAAAAAAAGTGATAAAAAATGCCTGTTTATCACCAACTCTCGTAAAGATAAGTAAAAAAAAACATCTATAATTTTGAAAAGTGGGAGGATGGTTGCAACAATTTTTTTTATCATAAAGAACTGTCATAGTTTAGAAAAAAAACGTTATAAAAAATGTCTGCTTATCACCAACTCTCGTAAAGAAGATAAGTTAAAAAATACCCATGATTTTAAAAAGTGGGAAGGATGGCTGGAACTATTATTATTATTATTAGCTTTTTTTATCATAAGGTAACTGGCATTGGGTAGGAAAAAAGTGTAATGAAAAATGGCTCTTATCACCACCTCTCGTAAAGATGATTTAAAGAACATACATGATTTTAAAAAGTGGGGAGGATGGTTGGAACATTTTTTTTGTTTTTTATCATAAAGAACTGTCATAGTTTAGGGAAAAAACGTTATAAAAAATGCCTGCTTATCACCAACTCTCGTAAAGAAGATAAGTTAAAAAATACCCATGTTTTTAAATAGTGCGGAGATTGGTTTGAACTATTACGTATCATTATCATCCTTTTTAATCATCGGGTAAAAAAAAAGCGTAATAAAAAATGCCTCTTATCACCAGCTCTCGTCAAGAAGATAAGTACAAAAATATACATAATTTCAAAACGTGGGGAGGATGATTTGCCAGAAAAATTATCTATCATTATGAAGAATCTATTATTATTTTATTTTTTATCATAAGGTAACTGATACAGGGTACGAAAAAAACGCAACAAAAGAATGGCTGCGTATCACCAGCTCTCGTCAAGAAGATAAGTCAAAAAAAATATCTATGATTTCAAAAGTGGGGAAGTTGGTTGGCCCGAAAAATGATAAATAGATGAGTAAAAAAATACTTATGATGGTTGGGGATGAGAGGGGGATGGTTGGCCAAAAAATGATCAATAACTACAAGTCCTGCCCGACACAGAAGGAGGTCAAGTGGACAGCAGCGGAAATAGCGAAGAAAAGAACTCTAAGGTGAAAAGACGATTAATGTGAACCCGTGTCATTACAGACCCGGATATCTAAGGGTGAGTTCTGCCTGTCATATGTCTTTCCAGTGTGTGTGTGTTGTGTGTGTGTGTGTGTGTGTGTGTGTGTTGTGTGTGGGTGTGTGGTGTGTGTGTGTGTGTGGTGCGTGCGTGCGTGCGTGCGTGCGTGCGTGCGTGCGTGCGTGCGTGCGTGCGTGCGTGCGTGCGTTGGTGCGTGCGTGGTGCGTGGTGTGTGTGTGTGTGTGTGTGTGTGTGTTGCGTGTGTGTGGTGTGTTGTGTGGGGTGTGTGTGTGTGTGTGTGTGTGTGTGTGTGTGTGTGTGTGTGTGTGTGTGTGTGTGTGTGGTGTGTGTCCAGTGACATGGATAGACAAACTTTCAGAGTAAGGTTAGAGCCAGGTAGAAAAAATACATTGGTAAATAGATAATAAAAAAATACGATGGTGGGGAAAGTGTGGTTAAGTGACAAGGGAGGAGAGACATGTTAGCGAGGAAGGTCAGGGAAGGAGTGAGGGGGAGGGAAGGAGGGAAGAGAGAGAGAGAGGGAGAGAAGGAGGGAAGGAGAGAGGGGGAGGGAAGGAGGGAAGAGAGAGAGAGAGGGAGAGAAGGAGGGAAGGGGAGAGGGGGAGGGAAGGAGGGAAAAGAGAGAGAGGGAGAGAAGGAGGGAAGGAGAGAGGGGGAGGGAAGGAGGGAAGAGAGAGAGAGAGAGGGAGAGAAGGAGGGAAGGAGAGAGGGGGAGGGAAGGAGGGAAGAGAGAGAGAGAGGGAGAGAAGGAGGGAAGGAGAGAGGGGGAGAGAAGGAGGAGGAGAGAGGGGGAGGGAAGGAGAGGAGAGAGAGAGAGAGGAGAGAAGAGGAAGGAGAGAGGGGGAGGGAGGAGGGAAAAGAGAGAGAGGGAGAGAAGGAGGGAAGAGAGAGAGGAGAGAGAGAGAGAGAGAGAAGAGAGAGAGGAGAAGAGAGAGAGGAGATGAGAGAGGAGAGAAGATAGAGAGAGAGAGAGAGAGAGAGAGAGAGAGAGAGAGAGAGGAGAGAGAGAGAGGGAGGAGGAAAAAGAAAGGCAGGATTCTTTTCATGGCACAGGTATCTCCCTAATGCAACATCCATCACACACGAATGGCGGACTCGACCGTGGTGTAGTGGTGATTGGAAGGGAGGGAAGGAGGGAAGGATAGAGAGAGGGAGAGAAAGAGGACAAAAAGATAGAGAGAGAGAACTGTCAACTGTCATGGAACTGTCCAACTTTTCTTGTGGATTTTTAGATAACATTTCTGGATATTCAAACGGTAAGTTGATATTGATAAGGAGAATATGAAGACTAAATAAGACCCCAAGATTAATACAGTTCCCATTAGACTACATAAAAAAAAACTGTCCATCGTCCCTTGTGGCTTTTAAGAGTAACATTTATGGAGATTCAAACATAATCTTTCGGTAAGTTGATATCGATAAGGAGAATATGAAGAATAAAATAAGACCCCAAGTTTGATAAATTTCCCATTACATTAAAAAAAAACTGTCCATCGTCCCTTGTGGCTTTTAGAGTAACATTTATGGATATTCAAACATAATCTTTCGGTAAGTTGATATCGATAAGAAGAATATGAAGACTAAAATAAGACCCCAAGATTAATACAGTTTTCATTACATCATAAAAAAAACCTGTCCATCGTCCCTTGTGGCTTTTAGAGTAACATTTATGGATATTCAAACATAATCTTTCGGTAAATTAATATCGATAAGGAGAATATGAAGACTAAAATAAGACTCCAAGATTAATACAGTTTTCATTACATTAAAAAAAACTGTCCATCGTCCCTTGTGGCTTTTAGTAAACATTTATGGAGATTTAAACATAGTCTTTCGGCACGTTTGTTCAAATGCGACTCCCAATGAACACTGAATCACAATGAGCCAGACGGGACATGGACATTAACGGATGCCGCTTGGTATATGTGCAGGCTGCCAAAAATTCAACTTGTAATTACCTGTCCGTTAATTACCACCCGCCCAATTTTTCGACACTTCCGATTTGTTTGTTTTTCTGTCTCTCTCTGTCCTCTCCTCTCTCCTCTCCTCTCTCTCTCTCTCTCTCTCTCTCTCTCATCCTCTCTCCTCTCTCTCTCTCTCTCTCTCACACACCACACACACACACGACAACTCTCTCTCTCTCTCTCTCTCTCTCTCTCTTCTCTCTCTCTCTCCTCCACACACCACACACACACACACACACACACACACAACTCTCTCTCTCTCCTCTCTCTCTCTCTCTCTCTCTCTCTCTTCTCTTTCCTCTCACCACACACACACCACCACACACACACACACCACACACACACACACACACACACACACACACACACAACACACTTCTCTCTCTCTCTCTCTCTCTCTCTCTCTCTCTCTCTCTCTCTCTCTCTCTCTCTCTCTCTCTCTCTCTCTTCTCTCTCTTCTCTTCTCTCTCTCTCTACACACACACACACACACACACACACACACATCCCTCCACTAACACATCTCTCTCTCTCTCTCTCTCTCTCTCTCTCTCTCTCTCTCGTTTGTTAAAATGATGCACAAATACGTAACATTTGTATTAACTAGTCCAACGTAAAAATAAAATAATATCAATCAACAAGTGAATCAATATAAATAACTATTAACTACATACATCTGCAAGACGCCACAGTCAAGTAAAATAAATATATAGGAAAATACAGTAAATATATAGGAAAATACAGTAAATATATAGGAAAATACAGTAAATATATAGGAAAATACAGTAAATATATAGGAAAATACAGTAAATATATAGGAAAATACAGTAAATATATAGGAAAATACAGTAAATATATAGGAAAATACAGTAAATATATAGGAAAATACAGTAAATATATAGGAAAATACAGTAAATATATAGGAAAATACAGTAAATATATAGGAAAATACAGTAAATATATAGGAAAATACAGTAAATATATAGGAAAATACAGTAAATATATGGAAAATACAGTAAATATATAGGAAAATACAGTAAATATATAGGAAAATACAGTAAATATATAGGAAAATACAGTAAATATATAGGAAAATACAGTAAATATATAGGAAAATACAGTAAATATATAGGAAAATACAGTAAATATATAGGAAAATACAGTAAATATATAGGAAAATACAGTAAATATATAGGAAAATACAGTAAATATATAGGAAAATACAGTAAATATATAGGAAAATACAGTAAATATATAGGAAAATACAGTAAATATATAGGAAAATACAGTAAATATATAGGAAAATACAGTAAATATATAGGAAAATACAGTAAATATATAGGAAAATACAGTAAATATATAGGAAAATACAGTAAATATATAGGAAAATACAGTAAATATATAGGAAAATACAGTAAATATATAGGAAAATACAGTAAATATATAGGAAAATACAGTAAATATATAGGAAAATACAGTAAATATATAGGAAAATACAGTAAATATATAGGAAAATACAGTAAATATATAGGAAAATACAGTAAATATATAGGAAAATACAGTAAATATATAGGAAAATACAGTAAATATATAGGAAAATACAGTAAATATATAGGAAAATACAGTAAATATATAGGAAAATACAGTAAATATATAGGAAAATACAGTAAATATATAGGAAAATACAGTAAATATATAGGAAAATACAGTAAATATATAGGAAAATACAGTAAAATATAGGAAAATACAGTAAATATATAGGAAAATACAGTAAATATATAGGAAAATACAGTAAATATATAGGAAAATACAGTAAATATATAGGAAAATACAGTAAATATATAGGAAAATACAGTAAATATATAGGAAAATACAGTAAATATATAGGAAAATACAGTAAATATATAGGAAAATACAGTAAATATATAGGAAAATACAGTAAATATATAGGAAAATACAGTAAATATATAGGAAAATACAGTAAATATATAGGAAAATACAGTAAATATATAGGAAAATACAGTAAATATATAGGAAAATACAGTAAATATATAGGAAAATACAGTAAATATATAGGAAAATACAGTAAATATATAGGAAAATACAGTAAATATATAGGAAAATACAGTAAATATATAGGAAAATACAGTAAATATATAGGAAAATACAGTAAATATATAGGAAAATACAGTAAATATATAGGAAAATACAGTAAATATATAGGAAAATACAGTAAATATATAGGAAAATACAGTAAATATATAGGAAAATACATATATAGGAAAGTACAGTTTTTGAACAGAGGTCTTGTCTCACAAAACAACAATATTCCAGTGTCTAAACTAGTGTTCGCGAGGAATATATATAATTTCGAGGCGAGCATGATAAAGCAGAATCTGGAAACGTGTCGTCATGAGCTCGACTGAAGTTACGACGACATTCGATTTGATTACAATTTCGCAAGAGCAATTACCAACTAGGTATCTGTAACTAAATTGGCCCACCTCCCTTTCTACAATCTCTTACTATCTTCTTTATAGGACCTGACAACTAGCGGGCTTTTTGTTACTTCCTACCCCCCCCCCCCTTGGTCAGTCCTTTGTGATGTGAAGAAAAAAAAAATAATTGGCCCACCTCTCTTCCTACAATCTATTACAGTCTTCTTCATAGCTACTGAAAGGCGACAGCTAGCGGGTTTTCGTAATTTTTTTTTTATTTGCCCTTGGCCAGTCCTTTGTTATGTAAAAAAAAAAAAAAAAAAAAAAACCAGTGTATCTAAGGATCACCATCGCACCTCCCGCAGCCGGGCACGAGTATAGATAGACATGCACCTGTCGTCAACCCCACGCGAGAACCACCTGTTGCCTGGACTATAGAGGTGTTGTGTGCGACCCTAGTGTAAGAGGAGATGGTATTCACGATCTTCCACTTCGCCTCAGAACTACCTATCTATCTACCTTCCCCTCGACCTATCAATATTTTTTTTTTTTTTTTTTTTTTTTGTTTTTTTACATCACAAGGAACTGGCCAAGGGCACACCAAAAATGGGTAACACAAAGTCCGCTTAGTTGTCAGTCCCTATAAAGAAGACAGTAAGAGAATACAATAAAAACAGAGGGGTAGGCCAATTTAGTTCGGCTTCAATTCAATTTAATATGCTTGTCAGAGGTGCATAGTGTTGTTAATCAAAATGTAATACTTCCTACCCCCCCCCACCCCCCACCATTGGTCAGTCCTTCGTAATGTTAAAAATAGAAGAAAAAAATTCAAATCGAATGTCGTCGTAACTTCAGTCGAGCTCATGACGACACGTTTCCAGATTCTGCTTTATCATGCTCGCCTCGAAATTATATATATTCCTCGCGAACACTACTTTAGACACTGGAATATTGTTGTTCTCTGAGACAAGACCTCTGTCAAGACTGTACTTTCCTATATGTATTTTCCTATATATTTACTGTATTTTCCTATATATTTTCTGTATTTTCCTTTATATTTACTGTATTTTCCTATATATTTACTGTATTTTCCTATATATTTACTGTATTTTCCTATATATTTACTGTATTTTCCTATATATTTACTGTATTTTCCTATATATTTACTGTATTTTCCTATATATTTACTGTATTTTCCTATGAAGTTCTCTCTCTCTCTCTCTCTCTCTCTCTCTCTCTCTCTCTCTCTCTCTCTCTCTCTCTCTCTCTCTCTCTCTCTCTCTCTCTCTCTCTCTCTCTCTCTCTCACACACACACACACACACACACACACACACTCTCTCTCCTATAAATTTAATCTCTGGAAATATGAATTCATGTATAAATCCAGGAAGTTAGACAGACATTCCCCTTCAGACACGCACACTTTACTCGCCTCCACTCTCCCCTATGCTGCTATACATGCTGTGTTATATGCTTATAGTTGGAGATAATGTCAATAATCACTGGGTAACTTGGTAACATCTATAGGTTATCTATAGTTAACTTGATTCATCAACTCAGGAAGTGTGCGTCGTATATTACCACACAGCTACATAGGCTAGACCGGGAAATGTAATGAATCTGTTAGGCCTATGCTGGCGTGGGTGAAGGAAGGTTGAAACACGTCCCTAACTCAAAAAAAAAAAAAAAAAATCTTAATTCAAACCCAAACTTATATATCCTTAATTCAAACAAAACCCCACCTCACCTTATGGTCACTGGTGGTTAAAGCTTAAATCCCGCCAAAAGGGTCCTTATTAGCATACGAGGCTCGTTCTACTTTAACTCCATTACCAACCAGAGCGGCACAAGACCCGAGGAGGGAAGGAAGACACCCACGTACAGTCACACACGAGGGAGGTCCTGCGAGGAAGAACAAGATAGCCGCCAAGGATACTATACGAGAATAGTATCTTGGTAGCTGCTACAACCTTAGAATAGTATCTTGGTAACTGCTACAACCTTAGAATAGTATCTTGGTAGCTGCTACAACCTTAGAATAGTATCTTGGTAGCTGCTACAACCTTAGAATAGTATCTTGGTAACTGCTACAACCTTAGAATAGTATCTTGGTAGCTGCTACAACCTTAGAATAGTATCTTGGTAGCTGCTACAACCTTAGAATAGTATCTTGGTAGCTGCTATACAACCTTAGAATAGTATCTTGGTAACTGCTACAACCTTAGAATAGCATCTTGGTAGCTGCTACAACCTTAGAATAGCATCTTGGTAGCTGCTACAACCTTAGAATAGTATCTTGGTAGCTGCTACAACCTTAGAATAGCATCTTGGTAGCTGCTACAACCTTAGAATAGCATCTTGGTAGCTGCTACAACCTTAGAATAGCATCTTGGTAGCTGCTACAACCTTAGAATAGTATCTTGGTAGCTGCTACAACCTTAGAATAGATCTTGGTACTGCTACAACCTTAGAATAGCATCTTGGTAACTGCTACAACCTTAGAATAGCATCTTGGTAGCTGCTACAACCTTAGAATAGCATCTTGGTAACTGCTACAACCTTAGAATAGCATCTTGGTAGCTGCTACAACCTTAGAATAGCATCTTGGTAGCTGCTACAACCTTAGAATAGCATCTTGGTAGCTGCTACAACCTTAGAATATCATCTTGGTAGCTGCTACAACCTTAGAATAGTATCTTGGTAGCTGCTACAACCTTAGAATAGCATCTTGGTAGCTGCTACAACCTTAGAATATCATCTTGGTAGCTGCTACAACCTTAGAATAGTATCTTGGTAGCTGCTACAACCATATTCTGTATTTCTGTGTTTTTTACTCTTCTTTACCCCCCCCTTCTATGTAACCTATCCCCCTTTTCTTTAATAAACTTGTAAAACTTGTAAAACTTGTAGCCGCTGTCCTACACTGTCTTTGGGTTTGAGTTGCCAAGCAGGAGAAATACAGACAACAGGTATCCAGGTAAATCAAAACACCCTGGGTACACGTATATACATCCATACACACATACATACGCATTGCTATATCCACAAAAAAAATTAATACACTTCAATACGCCCCCCCCTCCCCCCAAGGCCTCCTAGAACACAAGCCCCCCCCCCCGCAGACACCAATCTTGGAAGGGTTTAAATCGATTTCCCAGCAGGTTCCGTAATTAGTGGGAATGGGGGGTGCAAGCTAATTAGGGGAGGCAGTACACTCAACCATCTAATTAGTATGCGCTGCAAGATAACTGAAATTACTTACCTACATATGCCGATGAGGGAAGAAGATAGGGTGGTGGTGGGAAGGAGGAGAGGAAATGTAAGATGACGAGAGGAGAGTATATATATAGGAGAGACGTGGAAGAGGAGAAGATGAGAAGGAGAGAAGGAATTGTGGTGATGATAGGTGAATATGTGATAGGCTGCGTGGGAAAATAGGATGATAAAGGCCCAGTGTTTTCCTTTTCTTTTAAAGTAGGAGTTGGAATGAAGAAAGTAGGAGTTGGAATGAAGAAAGTAGGAGTTGGAATGAAGAAAGTAGGAGTTGGAATGAAGAAAGTAGGAGTTGGAATGAAGAAAGTAGGAGTTGGAATGAAGAAAGTAGAGTTGGAATAAAGAAAGTAGGAGTTGGAATGAAGAAAGTAGGAGTTGGAATGAAGTAAGTAGGAGTTGGAATGAAGAAAGTAGGAGTTGGAATGAAGAAAGTAGGAGTTGGAATGAAGTAAGTAGGAGTTGGAATGAAGAAAGTAGGAGTTGGAATGAAGAAAGTAGGAGTTGGAATGAAGAAAGTAGGAGTTGGAATGAAGAAAGTAGGAGTTGGAATGAAGAAAGTAGGAGTTGGAATGAAGAAAGTAGGAGTTGGAATGAAGTAAGTAGGAGTTGGAATGAAGTAAGTAGGAGTTGGAATGAAGTAAGTAGGAGTTGGAATGAAGAAAGTAGGAGATGGAGATTGATTGGTGCTTGATAGGCTGGGGGGTCCGCCTGGGTCCCCGGAAGCACACGCCTTTGAAGGTGTTAAAATATGCATTCTGGCTGTTTTTCAGGGTCAAAGTCACTCCTTTCATACAATATTTATGGTATACAGTGGTGACTTTTTTTTTTTTTGGGGGGGGGGAAGTAGGCGGCGCAAGTTTGTGAGTAGACCGGTTATTGTGCCGTCCGCCGCCTTGTTTTGAAGACACTGTAGGCCTATACTTAACCCGATACCCTCCACTGCTGTACATATTTGTTAGTCCATCAAGCATGAAAACACAAAAATAGAGATGATGGTTTACAATATCACGTTTCGAGTAAGATGAACACACATACAGATAAGAAAAAACCAGGGAAAAATGAATATAGACTACCCTAAGAAGGAAAAAGACAAAAAGATTATGTTTTAGAATAGCACACGTTGCGAGTTTAATTAATACACATTGAGATAATAAAAAAAAACGAGGGAAAATTAAAATCATAAGCAGGAAAAAGACAAGAAAATAATGGTTTAGAATATCACACGTTGCGATTAAAATAATACACAATTAGATAAAATTAAACGAGGGAAAATTAAAATCATAAGAAGGTAAAAGAAAATAAAATAATGGTTTAGAATATCACACGTTGCGATTAGAAATTAAATTGATACACTTCTGATTAAAAAAAGGAGGAAGAAATTAATAAATCATATGTAGGAAAAAAATAACATATATCTAATAATCAAGTTAGAAGATAAACAATATGTAAAAGTACCTAATATAATGACGAGGTAAAGTGGCAATGACCGTCGATCCTTCCTTACAAATTCCCATTTTATGATCTCCTTCCCCCAACAAATACACATCCTTCCTCTGATCTAACCATACTGCTATAACGTTCTGTTCCTTTCCCCTTCCCTCACCGTTTCACTCTTTCTCTATAACCCCTCCCCTTCATTATGCTTTGCCATAGTGCCATCATGACCTCTGATGTCTGGTACATATTCCCTTTTTAGCATTAAATCAATCAATCCTTCTTCTTACATATTCCCTTTTTAGCATTAAATCAATCAATCCTTCCCTTCCATACAAATACTGGAGGTTTCACGTACTGCAAGGGTGGATTCTTGCTGCCTCAAATAGTACTCTAAACTCGTCAACTCGAATAGCACTCGATGCACCGCCAATGATTAAGACATTCTCTGCCACCATCACCCGCTTGCGTGAAGAATGTGTTCCCCTACAGCAAGACTGAATGAAGCATAGGTTACATCGACCCTGCCCTTAAGTCTTTATTCATTTCTGACTGACCACCATTTATCTCATGTCAAGTGTTTCATGTCAAGAATGTGTTACTCTGCAGCAAGATTAAATGAAGCATAGTTACATCGACCCTGCCCTAAGGTCTTTAATTAATTTCTGACTAACTACCATTTATTTCATGTCAAGAATGCGTTACTCTGCAGCACGATTGAATGAAGCATCTCCTAATCGTGTCCTGTAGTCCTGCATCTCTCTATCTATCGAGGCTCTCTTTTATTTATTTCTGTCTTCTCTTTTATTTATTTCTGTCTTCTCTTTTATTTATTTCTGTCTTCTCTTTTATTTATTTCTGTCTTCTCTTTTATTTATTTCTGTCTTCTCTTTTATTTATTTCTGTCTTCTCTTTTATTTATTTCTGTCTTCTCTTTTATTTATTTCTGTCTTCTCTTTTATTTATTTCTGTCTTCTCTTTTATTTATTTCTGTCTTCTCTTTTATTTATTTCTGTCTTCTCTTTTATTTATTTCTGTCTTCTCTTTTATTTATTTCTGTCTTCTCTTTTATTTATTTCTGTCTTCTCTTTTATTTATTTCTGTCTTCTCTTTTATTTATTTCTGTCTTCTCTTTTATTTATTTCTGTCTTCTCTTTTATTTATTTCTGTCTTCTCTTTTATTTATTTCTGTCTTCTCTTTTATTTATTTCTGTCTTCTCTTTTATTTATTTCTGTCTTCTCTTTTATTTATTTCTGTCTGACTACCATATCATTTCGTGTCTAATGTTTTAATATAATAAAGGCTGCCAAGGCAAAAACTCCGTTCAATTACTCAATACATCTGGTGTGTTGAAGTATCGAATTATGATATTGGGCTATGAAACACGAAAAAAAATGGAATATGATGAGGAAATTACATAAGTGACAAATTAAAAGCTAGGAAAACAATGAAATATAATAAAATATGGATTTAAACGATTAAGTATGATAACAATACATCTCCATACAATACATACATAGCTACGTATAGATTTGCTTGAAAATGTGTTCATAATAGTTTTCGGGCATGCTGAACACGAATCTGGAATTATTTTTCAGCTTCAAATTCAAATTAGTGATTTTTAAGGAATATCATGAAGTATGTCATTGTGAATTGGCTGAAATAGGGATTTCTAATCATTGAAACTAAAAACTTATTCTAGATTCGTGTTCAGCATGCCCGAAAACTGCTAGGGAAACTAAATTTCAAGCAAATCTGTTTCTTAAAAAATATTGCCAATTTTGCAATATTTTTTCAAATTCGTATAGATTTGCTTGAAAATTTGTTCCTAATAGTTTTCGGGCATGCTGAACACGAATCTGGAATTAGTTTTCAGCTTCAAATTCTAATTTATGATATTTAAGGAATATGAAGTATGTCATTGTGAATTGGCTGAAATAGGGACTTCTAATCATTCTAACTGAAAACTGATACCAGATTCGTGTTCAGCATGCCCGAAATCGGCTAGAAACTAATTTTCAAGCAAATCTATTTGTCAAAAAATATTGACAATTTTGCAATATTTTTTTCAAATACGTATAGATTTGCTTGAAAAAAAAATTCCTAATAGTTTTCGGGCATGCTGAACACGAATCTGGAATTAGTTTTCAGCTTCAAATTCTAATTTATGATTTTTAAGGAATATGAAGTATGTCATTGTAAATTGGCTGAATTAGGGACTTCTAATCATTGTAACTGAAAACTGATTCCAGATTCGTGTTCAGCATGCCCGAAAACTGCTAGGAACTCATTTTCAAGCAAATCTGTTCCGCAAAAAATATTGCACATTTTGCAATATTTTTTCAAATAGCTACATATGCCAATACAAACATGCCCCTTACTAAACTAACAAGCTGGTTTAATGTGTTCCTTTCATCCTACATATAGAAAGGTTAACAGACGGAGTGCCAGGTGAGTTTCATCGTAATTGCTAATTAACCTGGAAATTGTGACTTGTAGAGGAGCTTGAATATCACCTGAATATTGTATAATGGCTGTGTTTACTTTCATCAGTAATGGCTGCACTAAATGTCACTCCCCTATTTGTTATCTAAATAAGAGTGTATCACTGTATAATTGCTGTGTTTACCTTTATCAGTAATGGCTGCACGAAATGTCCCTCCCTTATTTGTTACCTAAATAAGACTGACTACCAGCTGAGACACATTATACCCACTGCCAATTAGTAGAGACCACCTGTGTAAATTGAAGACCAGGTGACCCTTCATTATAGTTCCTAAAATTATGCACTATATAGCGTCAGGTAAGTGTGGCCATAAACTTTAATTGGGTGTAGACGTGATGATTTGTTTATCATTAACAGTTGTCTCCAGTGGCAGAACAGTCCAATAGGCAGTGGCAGAACAGTCCAGTGAACAGAACAGAACAGGCAGAACAGACCCGACCAGAACAGAACAGAACAGTCCAGTGAACAGAACATAACAGAACAGGCAGAACAGAACAGTCCAGTGAACAGAACAGAACAGTCCAGTGAACAGAACATAACAAAACAGGCAGAACAGAACAGTCCAGTGAACAGAACATAACAAAACAGGCAGAACAGAACAGTCCAGTGAACAGAACAGAACAAAACAGGCAGAACAGAACAGTCCAGTGAACAGAACAGAACAAAACAGGCAGAACAGAACAGTCCATTGAACAGAACATAACAAAACAGGCAGAACAGAACAGTCCAGTGAACAGAACAGAACAAAACAGGCAGAACAGAACAGTCCAGTGAACAGAACATAACAGAACAGTCCAGTGAACAGAACAGAACAAAACAGGCAGAACAGAACAGACAGAACAGTCTCCAGTAACAGTCATCTCCAGTGGCACAATTTCTAAAAAGAGCTAATGGCTTTTGTTTTTGGCTTGTTATATATTACTTTTTGGCTTTTGTTTTTGTTTTGCTATATAGTACTTAACACTTTTGACTTTTGTTTTTGACTTGTTATATATTACTTAACACTTTTGACTTTTGTTTTTGGCTTGTTATATAATACTTAACACTTTTGGTTTTGGTTTTTGGCTTGTTATATAGTACTTAACAATTTTGGCTTTTGTTTTTGGCTTGTTATATAACTATTACTTTTTGGCTTTTGTTTTTGTTTTGCTATATAGTACTTAACACTTTTTACTTTTGTTTTTGGCTTGTTATATAGTACTTAACACTTTTGGCTTTTGTTTTTGGCTTGCTATATATTACTTAACACTTTTGACTTTTGTTTTTGGCTTGTTATATAGTACTTAACACTTTTGACTTTTGTTTTTGGCTTGTTATATAGTACTTAACACTTTTGACTTTTGTTTTCGGCTTGTTATATAGTACTTAACACTTTTGACTTTTGTTTTTGGCTTGCTATATAGTACTTAACACTTTTGACTTTTGTTTTCGGCTTGTTATATAGTACTTAACACTTTTGACTTTTGTTTTTGACTTGTTATATAGTACTACTTAACTCTTAGTAGCATAAAGTAGTAGTAGTATATAGTAGTACTTAACACTTTTGGCTTGTTATATATTACTTAACACTTTTGACTTTTGTTTTTAGTTTGACAGTGGTAAACAAGAGTTGAATGAACCTGAGCTGCTGCTATTGATAGAACCTAAAGACACACACCTACACGCTCATTAGCCTCATTTGTATCTCTCATTATGATACACGTAACACAATGCAGAATAACTCATACCATACCTTCTCCATAGAGTGACTAACAATTATATATGCATCTCTGAGCAGGGCCTGTGTGTGTGTGTGTGTGTGTGTGTGTGGTGTGGTGTGGTGTGGTGTGGTGTGGTGTGTGTGTGTGTGTGTAAGTGTGTGTGTGTGTGGGTGTGGGTGTGTGTGTGTGTGGTGTGGTGTGGTGTGGTGTGGTGTGGTGTGGTGTGGTGTGGTGTGGTGTGTGTGTGTGTGTGTGTGTGTTACTTTATTTTCCGTCTGGGGATGTATCTTAAGACGCAGTCATACAAGCTCTTTTGTCAACATTAAGAGGGCGATATACTGCCCACATTCCGGAGAATATTCAAGTACGTCTCTCTCTCTCTCTCTCTCTCTCTCTCTCTCTCTCTCTCTCACACCCACACCCACATACACACACAAAGGTTGGTCAGAGCTGAACTCATGCATGTGCTAACGTGTTTTCTTTGGATCTCTCACAACTCTTCATTTGCGATTCCACCAATAGACAGCGGGGTGGATGTGTATTAGAAGTGTATTAGTAATCAAAAGGAACAACATAGAACGAGGTATAACACGAGTCTGATGAAAGAGTGAGTGGGTTGAAAGTAGCGGTCCGTGTTTTCATTTTTCAACGAATTTCTATAAAACATTAATGAATGATCATAAAACTCAATTGTGATGGATGCCTGACAGAGAGAGAGAGAGATAGAGAGAGAGAGAGAGAGATATATTGTGTTATCATATTAATTCCCAATCAGTTTTCAATATTATAAATAAATAAATACAAAATATATATATATATATAATATATATATATATATATATATATATATATATATATATATATATATATATATACCATTCACTCACCCATTACCCATCACCCCCCACCTATTCCCTCACCCATCACCCCCAACCCATCACCCCCCCACCCATTCACTCACCCATCACCCCACACCCATTACCCGTCACCCCACCCATTCACTCACCCATTACCCATCACCCTACATCAAGGTTTCCTCAATTCTCGCAACCCACATTTTTTTTTCACAATTCTCGCTAATAGGCTGCTAAAAAAAAAAAAAAAAAAAAAAGTGATCGGATCATCTCATAAGTGGGCTTAAAACCTTCCCCTGGTCGAGCTGGTTCCAAAACTGTGCCATATGATGGGATTCCGCCACAGGGGGCGGCACCCATCGCGGACAGACAGACAGACAGACAGACAGACAGACACACACACTTTCGCTTATATTATAATTATTATAGATATATTTTTGTATCATCTACAACATCTACATTTCTACAATAAAAAAAATAGTGATAAGCCTCACTCGAAACGAAATAATAGCTATCAACAAAAAGGCAACTGATAAAATGCAATACACAACATGGGTAATAAATAATTATAATAGGCTGCTTGTATATCACGGCGGCCAACACGCACCCACACACGGCCTTAATGCGCGGCTAACAAATGACTGAGCCACACCTGTGTTTGGCATTTCCCGTGTGGATATGAATAGTAAAGCGCCACTACAACAAATAATTAGGAGTAAAATAGCTAAGGTTTCAGTATCAGTAATAAGGAGAAACCCGGTTAAAGTAAGAGAAAACAAAACTAGCAGTACTTACCACTCACAAAGGTTGGTTGGTCAGGGCTGAACTCATGCCCGTGTTTTCTTTGCAGCTCACAGTTTCGATATTTTTCTTTAACCCCTCCCCTTTTTATGCTTTGCCATAGTGCCATATGACCTCTGATGTCTGACACATTCACCTTTTTTGGCATTAAATCAATCAATTTCTTTGCACTTGGATCTCACAACTCTTCATTTGCGATTCCACCAATAGACAGCGGGGTGGATGTGTATTAGAAGTGTATTAGTAATGAAAGGAACAAAAAGGAACGAGGTATTACAACACAAGTTGATTAAAGGAGTGAGTGGGTGGAAAGGATCGGTCCGTGTCAAGACCAAACGCAGCATCACCACAGGTCTTCACACACTTCAAAGGACGCGTATCTCACCTCCCTAACTTAACACTACACTTGCTATGTATGCTCAAGTAACTAAAATGTTCGTCACCAGTTAAATGTAAGCGTATGTACACTTCCTCACCTCTGTACACACACACACACATGTGCACCGTGCACGTCACAACTTGAAAGGGAACGGCATGGCGCGACCAGTATTACCAACCGAAATTTGATGCAGATTTTTTAGGTTTACCGTAGTCGCCAGTCACTTCACTCACTTGCCACTGCACTAATGTCGCCAGGCACAATATATTACGAATTTTAGTATCACTGCTGTTTTGTATGTGCCACTGAAGATGATGCACAGTAGTTTATATTATATACATCACACTACATGTCTTCAGTGGTACAGAAAAGTCTGTAGTGATGCTAAAATTCGTAATATATTGTGCCTGGCGATATTAGTGCAGTGGCAAGTGACTGGCACTATAGTGTTATCTAGTTACGGTAGTGGAAAAGATGCACAAGGAATATACTTAATCGAAAAATATTCTATAATAATTATATGAAGCTATATTTAGTACGTTGATTAATATGTGCATTTGTTTATGTATGTAAATAAAGTTTAGCAGAAAGACGACACAACGGTATTAGGTAGTGATAGATAGTACTTGTCGTTGAAAGATTGCATCATAATAGTCACTGCCGTCGGTGAAAAATGCTATATGTGTTCTTAAAATGCATGAACATAGGAAAAACTTTAATGAATACAATTTTATTCAATCATTTAAACATGTTTTTCGTAAGATATAAGAATTTACGTGCATTTTCTGTTGCTAAAAAGAGGAGTTTACAGGGAGTTTCGTACACAAGTTGTTTCGTACCCAGGTTTTGTTAGTTGTTTCGTACATTGATTTTGAGTTTTTTCGTACATACCTGCTGGTGTCGTTTCGTAACTACGGTAGTAGTCAAGTTCAACTCTGAGCTGAGTGTACGAAGCGACTATGGTTTCATATAGACTACGAAACAACTTTTTGGTGTACGAATCTACTGGTGTACGAAACAACTTGGGTACGAACTGACTGCACCCCAAAGAGACACCACCATAACATTTTGGTTGGCAGCCTTGCTTTCGGTCCCTCGTGACAGACGATGTGGCCGCGGCAGGTTGAGGCCTTGAGTCTTGAGTCCATCTCAAGTGTCTGTACAGTGGTAACAGGTTAGCACGCGCTTACATTTAACTGGCGATGAACATTTTAGTTACTGCAGCATACATTGCAAGTGTAGTGTTAAGTTAGGGGTGTGAGATACGCGTCCTGTGAAGTGTGAAGACCTGTGGTGGTGGCCGTGGCGGGGATGCTGTCACGCAGTGGTGAGTACTGAGAAGACCCTGACAAATTTTTCCAGGCCAAGTTTTAGTGCTTTTTCTGATGGATCATGGAGGTACAGTGTTTTTAATGGAAACGGTACCAGAAAATTCGTTTTTTTTTTTTTTTTTTTTTTTTTTTAAACGGTTTCCGGAAAATAAAGCTATCTCCATTAGAAAAAGCATCTATTTTAGGCCAGGAAAAAATAGTCGGTGTCTCTGAAATCACCGCGAAGTCCTCGTCCATTATTACCTATATCTAACCTAACCTTAAAGTAATCGTCCAGACCCATTTTTTCTTTGCATAATTATGTTGAATCAACATTCAAAATACCTAATCCACAAAAAATTATTCATTTCCACGCCTTATTTCCCTAAAAACATTACTTTTGTAAAAAGCGCGGGAAAAACAACAGCCCCATTCCAGCCGTGGCGGGAAATTTGCTGGCGACGTCACACGAGTAAAGGCGCGGTCACACGAGCAACATTTCTGGCAATATTACAGCCGGCAACACAAACGCGGCCCAAACTCGGATATAATTGCGCTGTTTTATGAAGACCATCATGTTGGTCTTCCGACAATATTCTTGTCAGAATATTGTCACAGAATTCCCACCACTAACGCATATTATTTGACATTCATTTTTAATGCACGCTCTAATTCAATATACAGAAGCTGAAATAAATAGCTACATAGTGGCAAGAACCGATTACAAGACGAATTGTGAAGCCCTGTACATTCTTGTACGTTTTTTTAAGCGTTTTGAAGGATACAAAACACCTAGAAAAAGTTTACATGAGTTATGGATGGTTTCCATTTTCTTTGTTGACGGTCTATTAATAACTAAAATTTTTAGGGGATACCAACTTATTATTGATCACTTTGATGTTTGAATATTTGATGTTATATGTCTGACGCGCTTCCATACACAATAATCCATTTCAATCATTCACCACCCTATTTGTGAACCAGTTTCTCCCTATTTCTCCCTATTTTTCCAAAGACGCTTCTTCAGATACATCTTGAGAAGCCAAAATTGCCATTAAAACTCTTGCTACCTCTATGAAAGTCCGTGTGACCAAAACACGGCAAGGTATTGCCTTTGCTGAATATTGCCGCCTGAATATTGACGGAAAAGTTGCTCGTGTGACCGCGGCTTATGCCTCCCAGCCCTGCCTGATACAAATGCACGGAGACTCGGAGAAAAATGTAGTACTTGGGGAATTTTGGGTGTTTATGATATATTTTTTTTGCGATGTGGCATATACTTGCATCCTTTATGGATACAGCAAGAAAGTTGTGCCTTTGCAGAGAGCTTAGCACCCATTTCTGACCTATTTGACCATGATACCGTCTGTGCAGCGCCTGGCAGTGGCGGGTGAGAGGAGCGCGGCTAGACAATGTGCTTCACACCGCGTTCCTCTCACCCGCCACTGCCAGGCGCTGCACAGGCATTATCATGGTCAAATAGGTCGGAAATGGGTGCTAAGCTCTCTGCAAAGGCACAGCTTTCTTGCTGTACCCATGAAGAATGCAAGTATATGCCATATCGCAATTTTTTTTTATCAGAAACACCCAAAATTCCCCAAGTACTACATTTTTCTCCGTGTCTCCGTGCATCTGTATCAGGCAGGGCTGGGAGGCTTACTCGTGTGACGTCGCCGAGCCGTGGTGCGTCGTCTGCTGATCGCCAGTTGTGTTTTGAGAGCTCGGGGAATGTACAGATTTTGAATGCGGATCATTTAAAAACGGGTGACTGGATGCAAAAAGTAACAACATATTGTTGATATACTCGATCATGGCTATATTTTGACTGCATTAAATCAGGAATGATGAAATGGTCTGGACGATTACTTTAACCATTACCATGCATAAAATTCGGTGATGAATTTATTATTATTTTTTTAATGGGTTTCCGGTAAATAAAACTACCTCTATTAGAAAAAGCACCTATTGTAGGCCAGGAAAAATTAGTCGGTGTCTCTGAAAACGACCGCGAAGTTCTCGTCCATTATAACCGCGCAATTGAATAATAATGGCGATACATACATATACTACCGAAAGTTTACCGTAATTTCAACCAGAAAGGGTTGTTAGGTTGAATCAGATCAGGTCAGGATGTTATCAAGAAAAAGAGAAACTTCAATCACATTCAATACTATGGCAGTACAAAGCGGAGCAAGGCTTGACGCTTGCGGGGCGGGTCGGGCATCCCTCACACCTGTTAACAAACATTGATTTCCGACAAAAGCAAGTGCCAGACATATTTAAAACACATCAAAAATATTCAAGAAAATTAGGTTTTGGCCTCGCAATCGGTGGTTGCCCAATGACGAAAATTTGGTAAATTTTTACACTTATGACCAGAATTCTGTACACAATTGGGAGTAGCCTATAATTTCTGTTTACCATATTAATTCTGAGAAACATTCTCTCTATGAGCTTCCGTCGCAAATAACCACTTTCGGAGATGTAAGATGTTTTTACTAGGAAGGAGAGTGTATAGGAGATATGAAAATTAACTAACTTAACCCCACCTTTTGACTCACTAACCTAACATAATCTAACCTAACCCCACGTTTTAACCTCCTAACTAGAGCCAAATCCTCATTGAAAAGTGTCCGCGGCAAGGGAAGAAGAGAGGCGAAGCAGGTCACAAGAGGAAGAAGAGTGTGGCGCACGTAAACACTTGTCTCTCTCCTCCCTATAAACAACATGTTATAGCTCCAAAAGTGATGATGTGTGAAGGAAGCTCATAGAGATAATGTACCTTAGAATACGATAAGGATGACAGAAACCACACTCCCAATTGTGTAGGGAATTCTGGTCCTAGTGTAAAATAATACCGATTATAATTTACCCACGTCTCTATCCGTTAGAGTTACAGAAACACGTCTGTATAACATGCCACCATTTTGCACTTTTCATATCATGTATTTGTTTTGCATATCCCATGGTGCATTTTCAGAAACCTCATAGTTTTCGAGTTATTAAAGAAAATATTTTTTACAAAAATTCCGGACCCCATGCAGACTTTTTGGGAAAATTTTGACATTTCAGATGCTTATGTAAATTAGTCCACAGGTGTTTTTGGGCACGCTGAACACGATACTGGAGTCAAGGGGTTACTAACCACCCCTTAGGCTTAGGGGTGGTTAACCTAACTTAAGGGGAGGGGGTCCAGGAAAGTTAGGTTAAGTTTTATTTTACCATCTATAACCACCAAGCTTGGGTGTCCTATGGGAAACTGTTTTTGGGTAGAGTAGGCAGACACAACACATTTATTGCTCTCGCAGAGTTGGCCAAATCTTAACAAATGACACTTCAGGCAAATTCCCTAATCAACTTCCCTAAGTTTAGGGAATTTCCCTGATGTTCTTAATATTGTGATTTTGATGATTTTTTGGGAGCCATAAAACAGTTTTATTTGCTTCCCCCACCCAAAACCCGGCATTTCTCAAAGCTTGTTGGCTATTGGAAGAAGAGGAAGATAAGGGTGGAGGACTTCTTCAGAATTACCTTATATATTATTGTATATTACAGACTGCCTCAGATAGCCATTCCTTCTTTTCGAGTAAATCTTAGGCTGCCCCATTATTGAAACTAGTATTCCTTTTCGAGTAAATGTTAGGCTGCCTATGTATTGTTAACTATTCCTTGGAGTAAATATGTTCTATTGCAGTTTAATATGATACAAAGTACCTAGTTGTACCTTCCTTCAAATTGTAAATCTGAACATTTGCAGTATTTCTAACCACTACATCAGCCGTCGGAAATTAATGATAATGTCGCAAAATAATTTTGAAGATTTATGTCATTTTCCGTCTTACGTCATTTGACTCACGGGGCACCTGAAGTGATACTGCCCCCCCCCTCCCCCGTGTGGCTTGGCTACGTAACTAATGTTCAGTTTAGGTTAGTGAACTATCGGGGGGGTGGGTGTCTAGCCAGTTAGTTTAAATAATTGATACATTACCCAATATCTGTTCTTCCCTTCTTTGAGAAATTTCCATAAATTTATTTATTAAATTCCCCACCCAAATACCCTGCTTTCCTATCAGGTCCCAAGTTTTTTTGTGTGTAGGGAAAGAGAAAAAAAGATAGGGAATATTGTATTAAACTGCAGATTTTCCAGTATATCTTAGGCTGCTCCATTATTGATAACTACAGTAAACCCTCACTTTTACGGACCTCTATATAACACATTTCGGCTTGAAATAATTTTTTCTGTCAGTCTGGTATGTGCGGGGATTTACCGAATAAGTTCGGTAAATGCGGAGTCCGGTTTGGTAGTGAGCCTGCCGAACATGTACACGAAGGTTGGTCGGCAGCAGTGGAAACCAAGCCGAGAGGGCGGTGCGCGGTGATCAGTTATTATGCACGGAAATTGTCGGAAATAGAGAATTTTACCTCAAATACCTCAAATAACGAACAAAGTTTGTTACATTATATGCAAAAAGTTTGGATCCCTCGGATATAACGTCACCTCTTTCCCCCAATTGGTTCATTAAAGCGAGGTTTTACTATATTTATTTTTTTCAAATAAATCTTAGGTTGCCCCATTATTGATAACTATTCCTTCTTTTTGAGTAAATCCCAGGCTGCCCCATTATTGTTAACTAATACTACTTTTTTAGTAAATCTGTTCTACTGCAGTTGAATACAATACAAGGCACGTAGTCATTAACTGCCTTCAACATGTAGATCTGACCATTTGCAGTATTTCTAGCCCCTACATCAGTCGTTGAAATTAATAATAACGTCGCGAAAGATTTTTGAAGATATAATGTAATTTCCGTGTTACTTTGACTCACGGGGCACCTGAAGTGATACTGCCTCCCAGCTTGGCTCCGTAACCAATGTCCAGGTTAGGTTAGTGAAGTAGGGTGTCTGGGGGGCACAGCTTCCCACTTTGGTTAGGTCACCTAAACACTTTCAAGGTTAGGTTAGTAAACCAGCCGGGGTGTTGGGGTGTGTGGCCAGTTAGTTTAGGTAATACATTACGCAATGTCCATTCTTCCCTGCTTGAAGACATTTCCTTCTCTAAATTCATTTATTGATTCCCCCAGACCAAAAACCCTGATATCCCATCAGGTCCCCAAGTTATTTTGTGTATAGGGAAAGAGAAAAACAAGATAGGGAGTATTTTACTAAACTACAGTTTTTCCAGTAAATCCCAGGCTGCCCCATTATTGATAACTATTTCTTCTTTTTCAAGTAAATCTGTTCTACTGCAGTTTGATGCAATGCAAGGCACGTGGTTATAACCATCCTCAAATTGTAAATCTGAACATTTGCAGTATTTCTAACCACTACGTCAGCCGTCGGAAATCAATAATAACGTCGCAGAAGAATTTTGAAGATTTAACGGAATTTCCGTTGTACTATACTTCGATTCAAGGGTCACCTTAAGTGATCCTGCCCCCCAGTTTCGTTAGGTTACCTAACTAATGTCCAGGTTAGGTTAGTGAACTAACGGGGGGGGTCTGGGGGGGGGACAGTTTCCCACTTAGGTTAGGTTACCTAGCCAATTTTAAGGTTAGGTTAGTGAAGTACCGGGGGGGTCTGGCCAGTTAGTTTAGGTAACACATTATGGAATATCCGTTCTTCCTTGCTTTTTCCCCAAAATTACTTATTGATTCCCCAGACCAAAAACCCCGCCATCCCATCAGGTCAACAAGTTTGTTGTGCATAGGGAAAGAGAAAAACAAGACGGGGAGTATTGTATGAAACTGCAGTTTTAGGTTGTGTAAATCTTACCCTGGCCCATTAGTGATAACCATTCCTTCTTTTTGAGTAAATCTTTGGCTGCCCCATTAGTGATAACCATTCCTTCTTTTTGAGTAAAGCCTATCAAGTTTTGTTTTGTATAAATAGATGAATGAAAACAATAGGCTATGAGGCACCGCTGACACTTATTCAATTTGTTTGCATTAATTAAACCAACCAGTACTTTCTTTCCTGTGTCACATACAACTACCTCATACCTGGCAATTCCATATATAGTACATCATCGCATTTTATTATATAGATTGCGCGCGCGCGTGTGTGTGTGTGTGTGTGTGTGTGTGTGTGTATTCATCTAGTTGTATTCATCAGTTGTATTTTACAGGGCCTGAGCAACGCTCGTATGGCCCCGTCTCCATATCAACATTTTTATCATTCATCCTTAGTGCTTAGTGTTGGCCGAAGCCAGCACCCCGGGAGGCGGGTCACAAACCCCCGGCTAACACCCGGTACCCATTCACTGCTGGGTGGACAGGGGCTCGGGTTGTAAGGAAACAGCCCAACTGTTTCCGCTCCGCCCGGGGATCGAACCCGGGACTTCTCGGTTGTGAACCGAGCGTGCTACCCCTACACTACGGAGTGTGTGTGTGAGGCGGGGTATGAAACTAATTCCCAGTAACAGTTTATTCTCCTAGTCACCAAGTATGCTAGAGTCTTTCCATTTTATCAAGTCACTTGTGAAAATTATCCACCAACCACACTCTCAATTATTAGTAGAGTGGTAGTTTTGTCCCCCCCCCCTTGTGAGGGAGGTATTGTTCGCTCACCATAGGGGGAGAGTAGGAATGTATATACCTACTATATATATATTATGGTAATGAGTAGAAATTAAAGCGACTAAAGTGACTTGATACATTGGAAAGACTATAGTCGATTCTCCTTGTGTGTGTCTGAGGGTGTTAAGCATTCAAACACCTCTACTGTCAGTCGCCTGAAGGATTCTCCGTCAAGCTCCAACACGGGGTCAACGGATCATGTCCCTCTTATCATTAGTACAGCCTGAGTCCTGGGTTCAGCTTGTTAGTAGAGTTGAGCTGGCTTGAATCTTGCCCGAGCGAGAGAAAAGCTGTTTTGAATATACGAGTAAATGCAAACACCATCGACAGTAAGCGGCTTTAACTTATGTTCTTATGTTCTCTCTCTGGAACTACCACATAGAGGTCTCACGTAGTCTTGTAGCTTTCTGATTCTCTCTCTCTCTCTCTCTCTCTCTCTCTCTCTCTCTCTCTCTCTCTCTCTCTCTCTCTCTCTTTCTCTCGTAATGAAGAAGCGCGTGGGACTCAGTGCATCCAGCTGTGAGGAAGCCTGCCTGCATGGTGCCAGTTCTGCTGGAAGGAGGGCAAGAAAGGGCACGACTGAGGGATAGCTTAGGAAGGGAAGGGAGGTGGAAAATTTTGCTTATTTACCTATACAGTGAGAAATTTACTCCAAGTCGTAAATAGATAGTGCGAATCCCTCATAAATTGGCGAAATATACTAATACTGCTTGGTTAATGGACCTCATAATATACCCACTCATATTTTTCCTTATTTTCTTCAAGTTCTTCCTCTTCGCACATTGATTTTGAAGGCCTCATATCCACTCATATCTGCCCTCATTTTCAAGTTCCCCTCTTCGATTATAGGATACCGTGGCATATTGATTTTGTTGTTGTTGTTGGTGTTGGTGGTGATGGTGGTGGTGGTGATGGTGTTTGTGATGGTGGTGGTGGTGAAGGTGTTGTTGTTGTTGTTGGTGGTGGTGGTGTTGGTTGTGATGGTGTTTGTGATGGTGATGGTGGTGGTGGTGTTGTTGTTGGTGGTGTTGGTGGTGGTGTTTGTGATGGTGGTGGTGGTGAAGGTGTTGTTGGTGGTGGTGGTGGTGGTGTTTGTGATGGTGGTGAAGGTGTTGTTGTTGTTGTTGGTGGTGGTGGTGATGGTGTTTGTGATGGTGGTGGTGGTGAAGGTGTTGTTGTTGTTGTTGGTGGTGGTGGTGGTGTTTGTAATGGTGATGGTGGTGGTGGTGTTGTTGTTGTTGGTGGTGGTGTTGGTGGTGTTTGTGATGGTGATGGTGGTGGTGGTGAAGGTGTTGTTGTTGTTGGTGGTGGTGGTGGTGGTGTTTGTAATGGTGATGGTGGTGGTGGTGTTGTTGTTGGTGGTGGTGGTGGTGGTGTTTGTAATGGTGATGGTGGTGGTGGTGTTGTTGTTGTTGGTGGTGGTGGTGGTGGTGTTTGTAATGGTGATGGTGGTGGTGGTGTTGTTGTTGTTGGTGGTGGTGTTGGTGGTGTTTGTGATGGTGATGGTGGTGGTGGTGAAGGTGTTGTTGGTGGTGGTGGTGATGGTGTTTGTGATGGTGGTGGTGGTGATGGTGTTGTTGTTGTTGTTGTTGGTGGTGGTGGTGGTGGTGGTTGTGATGGTGGTGGTGGTGGTGGTGTTGTTGTTGTTGTTGTTGGTGGTGGTGGTGGTGGTGATAGATAAACAACAGCACAAAGCCAATCTTTATTCTCGTGCAGCACTGCCAGTCATCCGTCATCTGTCATCCACACACACAAAAATACACGTATACTCCGGGGTTTTGTCTCAGCGTATGAAATGACACAGCAAAGTATTGACTCGGTTACAATTCAATCCATCAGGTAGTGTGAATGCGCGTGTCTAACCTGAGCCGTGTTTTTGTCGTCCAAGCACCGTCTTGGATTACGAAGACCACTCCAATAACCCTTGCTGAAATGTGTGTTATACTGCTTTGTGATATTGTTTGCAATGTTTTGGACTGATTATTATTTCGGCCCCTACCAAGCTTGTGTTTTTGTCGCAGAAACCAATCCGTTTTCAATTGCGAGAAAAAACGGTCTTCGTACCAAGACGATGCTTGGACGACAAAAACACGGCTTTGATAACGTAATATGTGTATAAAGGATAACTTGACCTTGAAATTCCACTTCATTCAAAATTATTCTTTATTAATATATTGTCTATATATACTCAGATCTATACACAGGCTATGTACAGTGGCATTATTGTGTTGCAGGGGGAGGTAATAAATAGTCTTTGGAGGTGTGGAATAGTAGTATCATCACCACTATAGCATCGGTCACTGATGTAAACTTGTGGTGGCGAATGGGTTAGTTTTTATTGTTTATTGTTGTGAATGTTTAGTGTATATGAACGTGTTATGAGTGATCTATATGCATACAGCCATAGGATACGTGTGTGTGTGTGTGTGTGTGTGTGTGTGAGGGTACCTGGAACTGTCGCCGATCGGAACTCTCGCCGTCGTCGTCGAGTGTTCCAATTCTTGATATTACAGGACCCAATATACAGAGCTAGGCGTTGCGGCACCGAGTTGCGACTTTGCGACTTTGCGACTTTGCCGCACTATGAATTTCGAAGTCGC
>JACEEZ010016852.1:532500-537500 GCA_016584305.1 Chionoecetes opilio
TTTGTGCTGTAAAAAAAAATGTTGGGCCAAAAAAGCTAAGGTTATAATGTGAAAAAAAAATGGGGTATTAAAGGGTAATCTGTAAAGCTAAGGGTATAACTAAGGGTAGTAACATAGAGGTGAATCAAACGGCCCACAAACTGTAGATGAGAGGAAGAAAGGACTTACTGTAGAAAATGTTAGGCCAAAAAAGGGCAAACTCGAAAACGAACGTACTGTAAATAAAAGTTGGGCCAAAAATATAGCAAACTCGAAAACTATAACTTTAAACTTTAGCCATAACTCTGTAGCAAGTAAGCACGAGAAGAAGGATCGTATATTTCGAACACTACCTACGTTTCACCTGTATACTGTTCTTGTCCTTATCTTACCCATTTTTTCTAAGAGTGTAGGGGGTGTTAGGATCCACATAATACACACCTTTAGTCCGAAGAGTGTTAACAGAGACTACTAACACATCATGGGCAATCAAACACAAAATGAAAAAAACCTTGGAAATGATACGAAAAAACAGTAAAAATAAAGGAAAAAATGGAAAAAAAAAGAAGCGATGATCTGGACTAATGTAAGAGAAGGATTAGTATGCCGGTGAAGGTATTACATGTTGTCTCTCTACCTTGTATGTGTGTGTGTGTGTGGTTGTGGGTGGTTGATGTGTGTGTGGTGTGGTGGTGGGTGGTGGTGGTGGGTGGTGGTGGTGTTGGGTGGGTGGTGGGTGGGTGGGTGGGTGGGTGTGTGTGTTGTGTGCTGTGTTTGTGTGTGTGCTTGTTGTGTGTGTGTGTGTGTGTGTGTGGGTGTGTGTGGTTGTTGTGTGTGTGTGTGTGTCATGAATATGGTATCTTAGGAGGTAATTGTGATATTGCGAAAATCTGCATGTTTATATATGTATATGTGTGTGTGTGTGTGTGTGTGTGTGTGTGTGTGGGTGGGTGTGGTGTGTGTGTGGTGTGTGTGTGTGTGTGTGTGTGTGTGTGTGTGTGTAGGTAAAAATCCCATATGCTGTTTTACCTATTTTTATTTTTAACTTTTTACCGATATTTGTCATTCAAACGTATCTGCTTTATCAATCTTTACCTTTGTGCTGCCTGCCTTAGCTACACATTTTAACGTCTGGGAAAGAACAAGCTCTAAAAATCATGAATAGAGACAATATTTTTATTTTTTATTTTTTATGTGTGACCGAACTGAAGACTGAACTGGGACTGAACTGAAAACTGAACTGGGACTGAACTGAAAACTGAACTGTGACTGAACGGAAAACTGAACTGTGACTGAAAAAAATGAAACCGAAAAAAACTATGACTGAAAAAACATGTATAGAAACAACATTTTTGATTTGGAGTATATAGTATGTGTGCCTACCTTTAAAATTCCTGTGTTGTGTGAGGGGACCAGGAGGTAACAGTAACCAAGTAAGACTGGCGGTTTAAGCAGTGTTTTTTTTTTTTTTTTTTTTTTTTTTTTTTTTTTTTTTTTTTTTCTGGTCAGTCCTTTGAGATGAAAAAAAAAAAAAAAAAAAAAAAAAAAAAAAAACCGGTCGAAAAAAGAAAGAAAAAAAGCTCGCTGTCTTCACTCACGGCTGTCTTTAGCGAGTACAAGCCGATGAGAAAGAAAAGATGGACTCAGGACTGTGCCACGTGTAAATATATATATATGTACCTGGCGTTCACAGCGAGGGGGTTTTGAGAGACAAGAGACAGTCATGGGACAGGTGAAGCCCTCGACCTGTCCATCCCTGTCACCTGTCCGGCTCAGCTTTCAGTTTGCCGCTTCACCTTCTATTTTCCCCTCTTTCTTCTTCTTGTTTTAACCTCTTTTCCCCTCTTTCATAATGATTTTTTATTTGTATATATATATTTTAGATCTTTTCCATTCCCTTGCCAATAACTCGCCTTTACGTAGTTACCTGCCACAAGGGATTAAATGTCACCAGTACGTACACACACACACACACACAGACACACACACACACACAACACACACACACACACACACACACACACACACACACACACACACACAACACACACAACACACACACACACACACACACACACACACACACACACACACACACACACACACACACACAGACACACACACACACACACACACACATACACACATACATACACACACACACGTATATAGAAAACATAGATGATATACGAATTTTTTCTGTTGGTATACGTCTCGTGGCAAAGGATTCACCTGTCACTCACTATTCAGACGCGATGCTCTGGGATATTTTGGGATATATTGGGATATTTTGGGATATTTTGGGATATTTTGGGATATTTTGGGATATATTGGGATACCTCTACTGTTCCTTTTTCTATCTATGGTTTCTATTTTTCTATTTTTTCTATTTTATATATTTCTTCGTTGATTTTATTTAGTAATCAATTTTATTTATTTACTGATTTTGTTGTGCCTATCTATTTATTTATCTATTTTTTAATCTTTTATAGAATGTGTGTGTGTGTGTGTGTGTGTGTGTGTGTGTGTGTGTGTGTGTGTGTGTGTGTATGTGTGTGTGTGTGTGTGTGTGTGTGTGTGTGTGTGTGTGTGTATGTGTGTGTGTGTGTTGTGTGTGTGTGTGTGTTTAGTCCAGTGCTCCTTATAATCTATTTTATTTATGTTAGGTTCTAGTTAAGTTGAGGTTCTAAGTTCTATCCTGGGAAAAAATCTCTGGTTTCCAGCGTCTATACTTTTGATATTCTTATTATAACACTTATTTAACACTTCAGTATTATTATTATTATTATTTTATTTTATTATTATTATTATCTTTATCATTGTTATCATTATTACGGTGGTGGAAGTGGAAATTGGAATAAGTTTTCTCTCTCTGTTTCGTTAGTCGGCAGTTGTAATTACACTTGTATATTCATGTACATGCTTTTTTTCTCCATTTCAGAAGTGAAAAACAAGGAAGAGAGTAGAAAAGAAACATGAAAGTCTGATGGTACTGGAAGAATAGAACTGAAAATAGTGGTAGAAAGTCGAATGCGAGAGAGAGAAAGAAGAAAAATTTAAAATGGTGACGACGTACAATAAAGAAAACATGTTAAAAATATAAACAAGAGAACGGCAAAGAGACAAATAAAGTTATATAAGAGAATACAAGAAAGACAGACTGATTGATCCACCCTAGCCAGCAATTGACAACTGATCCATGAAGTGTGAGAGAAACAGGAATCCAAGTGTGTCATCATCAGTACAACGCCTAAGGACTCCTGAAGGCGGTGTTCCTAGCGTCTGGGGGACACAACCGGGCGTCACGTTGGGGTCTGCTGGTAGTACGAGCTCCAGACTCCCTCAGGGGCGGCAAGGCGGGGGATCCTGCAGGCTGAGGGAAGGCCCGCCGCGATGGCCCTGGGGGTGCTGGAGGCTCTGAACCCCGTCACTTTCAACAAACGCGATGCCCTGGCACTGTGCTCCTCAGCCGCGTATTAGGAACGTGAAGGGAGCTGATAAGGAATTGCCTATCACTGCCATTGCCTCTCGCACTACCACTCGCACCTACCACTACCACCACCACTGCTATCACTACCACAACCACCACCACAACTACCACTACCACAACCACTACCATGCCGCTACGTCTGCCTCTACTGCCACTTCTACTTCGAGACAGCCACAGGCCCCCAGCTGAAGGGTATCAAGGTGTGTTTTGATCTATTTTCTTAGCAGTATGTTATGTACTAAGTAGACTGGTATTATTATTAATATTATTATTATTATTATTATTATTATTATTATTATTATTATTATTATTATTATTATTTTTTATTATTATCAATTAAGACAAATTATATAACAGTACCAGGTCAGATTCGAACCCCTGGACACGGCGTCTTAGCCACCTCACCACACGGAGGTATAAAAGGTAATGAGTAATGCCAGGCACCCCTACCTGTTATTACCCCAACCTCATCTCGGTGGGGGCAGCAAGCGACTTTAATCTATCTCGGCTATCGCGGCAGGTAACGGACCATCAGATCGATATTTTCTGCATTACAAAACATATACTCGCCTTACAGATGCATGTATAGTTAATTACCGGGATGTGTATGCAGGTATACTTGTTAATAACTATGAGAGATACTCAGGTATACTTCCTCAGGTATAGTCTACTTTCTGGGACACTATACTAGGGGAGAGCGGGGCAGGTTGCATCGAGGGTAGGTTGCATCATTGCCTCTAACTCGCATGTTATCACACGTACATCGTCTTACTACTACTACTAATACTACTACTACTACAATAAACTGCTACTACTACAACTACAACAATAATAATAATACAAAAAGTTAATGCGAGTTAGAGGCAATGATGCAACCTACCCTCGATGCAACCTGCCCCGCTCTGCCCTACGCTCCGCCTATGAGGAATAACACGAGAGCTTCACCTTCCGCGGCGCTTAATGGTTGACGGAATGCCGTGGAAAATAGGCAATTAAGGTGTGAGTGAGGGGCGTCAGAGTCTCACCTGGTAGTAGTCTGTGGTGTACACGTCCCTGGACATCCCAAAGTCCCCAATCTTGACCACCAGGTTCGGCCCCACCAGGCAGTTCCTCGTGGCCAGGTCTCGGTGTACGTAATGCTGAAGGAGGAGAAGACGTGCAGAGGTGTAGGGCACGCGTGAAGGGGTAGGAAGCTTACACACACACACACACACACACACACACACACACACACACACACACACACACACACACACACACACACACACACACACACACACACACACACACACACACACACACACACACACACACACACACAGCATTACCCAAAGATCGATCACTATGAGGTACAAGCTCTTTCCGGAAGGGTAAAACTAGTGAAAGACTAAAGAAAACGATAAAAAACCGTGGGTAACACACACACACACACACACAACACACACATACACCAACACACACACCACACAACACACACACACACACACACACACACACACACACACACACACACACACACACACACACACAC
>JACEEZ010016852.1:542500-547500 GCA_016584305.1 Chionoecetes opilio
GTGTGTGTGTGTGTGTGTGTGTGTGTGTGTGTGTGTTTACTTAGTTGTAGCACATAGGGTCTGAGCTTTAGAGTGGTCCTAACACCATACCTATTTGTCTATTTTTTTCCTTAAACTGATGGAGATTTTTTGCTGTTATCTCGTGTGTGTGTGTGTGTGTGTGTTGTGTGTGTGTGTGTGTGTGTGTGTGTGTGTGTGTGTGTGTGTGTGTGTGTTTACCTTTTGCGTGAAATGAAACTTATAATTCTCTTTTTTTTTTCATTTTTTTTCTTCTCTTCTCTCTCTCTCTTCTCTCTCCTCTCTCTCTTCTCTCTTCTCTCTCTCTCTCTCTCTCTCTCTCTCTCTCTCTCTCTCTCTCTCTCTCTCTCTCTCTCTCTCTCTCTCTCTCTCTCTCTCTCTCTCTCCTTCTCTCTCTCTCTCTCTCATGATAAATCTCAAAAACAACCTTACTCATATATATCAATCTCACCTAACCACTATTCCATCTCTCCTTCCTCTACCATCAATATTCCTCCTTCCTTCCCAACCCTGCATTACCTTTCCCTTCTTGAAACCCTATATGACCCTTCAAAACACAATCCACCGTCTTCCAATCTCCTTCACCACACACACACACACACACACACACACACACACACACACACACACACACACACACACACACACACACACACACACACACACACACACACACACACACACACACACACACACACACACACATTTCATCCCACCTATTCTATCCAACCTAATCTACCTATATGCAAACCTTATCCTGCTACTCGTAATTCAATCTCTCCTCCTCCTCCTCCTCCTCCTCCTCCTCCTCCTCCTCTCCTCCTCCTCCTCCTCCTCCTCCTCCTCCTCCTCCGCCTCCTCTCTCAATCTCGCCGCACCTGAGGTAGTTGTTGAGGTCCCCGTGTTCCATATACTCGAAGACCATAAGCAGCAGGTCGGAGCTGTAGCACACGCCGTAGAAACTCACGATGTTCTTATGCTGGAGATTATTGAGGAGCTCCACCTCTCTCTCCAGCTCCTGCCTCGCCTCCGGGCCCACACTCTTCAGCGTCTTTACCTGCGGGAGAGGAGATGGGAGCCTTGAAGTAGAGAGGAGGAATACAAAGGAGCTATGAATACTATGCCAAAAGAGCTGCTTGTGTGATCTTTTTGTATTGTTTCTACGAGTTGGAGGGGAATAGGAAAGTTGAAGTAGTTAAAGGAGTAGAGTAGAGGAGGAATACAAAGGAATACAAATACTATGCCAAAAGGAGCTGTTTGTGACTACTTTGTCTAGTTTCTACGAGTTAGAGGAGAATAGGAAAGTTGTTGTAGTTGTTGTAAAGTGAAAGTAAAGGAATACAAAGGATAAACGGGGCTGCCTGTGTGACTACTTTGTTTAAGACTTCAAACAGTTTAGTTTCTACGAGTTAGAAGGGTGGAAAGTTGTTGTTGTAGTAGTTGTAGTGGGTGTTTAATGTCTACTCACCGCCACCTGGGAAGGCCGCCCCCAGCCGTCATCCAGAATGCCCAGGTACACGCGCCCGAACGCCCCCTCGCCCAGCTCAGAGACGAACTTTACGTGGTCCTTCGGGATGACGGGCGCCTGCAGGAACATATAAGTTATAGGTATATTAGTTTATTTATTAATTATAGTTAGTTATATTAGTTACCTTATTGAATGCCACTTGAAGCTATAACACTACTATAATCTCTCACTTACACACTTACACACTCACACACTCACACACTCACCCACGCTCATCCACACCCACACTCATTCATACACACACTCACTCACTCACTCACTCACTCCATCACACACACACCACTCACTCACTCACTCACTCACTCACCCATCCACACACTCACACACACACTCACACACACACCACACACTCACACTCATCCACTCACTTACTCCCCCCCCCACCTACACACTCATCCCCCCACTCACCCCCCCCCCCCCCCCCCCCCACAGACACATACAGCGAGCCAGGCGAAGGAAAGGGTAATTGGTGGTCAGGGAAATGACGTAACCACACGAGTACTGGATAGTTGAAGTGGTATTTCCTTTAAAGACTTCAATGATGGAATAATAACCCACGTCAATTACTACCACAGAAATACAACCTTGACCACTTGCTATATTTTTTTACTAACTTTTATCAATGGTATTCTTTAATATGTTTCCTTCCTCCCATCTAATTTTAGTATCTGATTAAAAAGAAAAGTAACAAGCGTAAGGTTATAAATAATTCGAGTCTATATTGCTTAATATAGCTCACTCACTCACTCACTCACCCATCCACACACTCATTCACTCACTCACTCACACCCACCCACTCACCACCACACACACACACACACACACACACACAACAACCACAAACACACACACACACTACACCACGCACACACACACACACACACACACACACACACACACACACACACACACAAACACCACACCCACACACCACACACACACCACACACACACAATGACTCACTCACTCACTCACTCACTCACTCACTCACTCACTACTCACACTCACCCCCCCCCACCCCCCCACCCACATACACACACATGCATACTCGTCCCCCCCCCACCCCCACACAATCAGAAACACACGGCGACCCAGGCTAAGGAAAGGGTAATTGGTGGTTAGGGATCTGATAGGCGATCTGTAGAAGTTTTTAAGTGGATAAAGGGATTTAATAAAGGAGAGGTAGGAAAAGTTCTTACGGCTAGTAACCAGGGTAGAACAAGAAGTAACGGATTCAAGCAGGAAATGCGTAGATTTAGAAAGGAAATAGGGAAAAACTGGTTCACAAATAGGGTGGTGAACGAATGGAATGGTCTCAGTAGACAGGTAGTTAGTGCAGAGTCATTAGGGAGCTTTAAAGAGGAGCTGGATAGGTTCATGGATGGGGATGAAAGGTGGATGTAGGTAGTGTTAGGTGACAGGAACTACCACGTGTAGGCCTCGCGGCCTCTTGTAGCTTCCTTATTTTCTTATGTTCTTATGTTCTTATGTTCTAATAATTTACAGCGATTTTTTTATTGTTATTTTATTATATACTACTTGACTGAAAAACAATTGTGTGTGACGAAATGTTAGTAATGATTAAAAATGAGGTCAGTACATATTTCCAAAGATTTTATTTCTTTTTTTATCATTAATTAAACTGCAGGAATCACACGAACCAAAAAAATACAGAAAAAATAACATTGAGCATTAGAGAGATTGAACAAAAATATATAAAGGTCAAGCTATTGGACCCCCATTTACTATCACTCATTTAATACATCAAGAAAAAGGAAAAATAACGTGAATTCAGAACAAGAGAGACAGAAAAATAAATAGAAGGGAAAGACATTGTAGCGTCATTTAATATTACTGCCCCTCCTCTTATAACTCCCTATTGTATTTCACCTTTACACTCCCTCATTCCTATTTCTCTCGAGTTCTGGTTCCCCTTCCCTCCCCTCAACCCCCCCTCCCTGTCCCTTCTTTCCCCTCTCTTGACTCCTGGTTCCCCTCTCGACCCTCCCTCCCCCCTCCCTCCCTACCTTTCCCCTCTCTCGACTCTGGTTCCCTTCCCTCCCCTCAACCCCCCTCCCTGTCCCCTCTTTCCCCTCTCGACTCCTGGTTCCCCTTCCCTCCCCCCAATCCCCCCCTCCCTGTCCCCTCTTTCCCCTTCTCCGACTCCTGGTTCCCCTTCCCTCCCCCTCAACCTTCCCTCACCCTTTCCCCTCTCGCTCCTGGTTCCCCTTCCCTCCCTCAACCCCCCCTCCCTGTCCCTTCTTTCCCCTCTCTCGCTCCTGGTTCCCCTTCCCTCCCCTCAACCTTCCCTCACCCTTTCCCCTCTCTCGACTCCTGGTTCCCCTTCCCTCCCCTCAACCCCCTCCCTGTCCCCTTTCCCCTCTCGACTCCTGGTTCTCTTCCTCCCCTCGACCTTCCCTCACCCACCCTTTTCCTTTTCTCTCTCTTGACTCCTGGTTCCCCTCTCGACCCTCCCTCCCCATCCTTTCCCCTCTCTCGACTCCTGGGGCCTTTTTTCCCTTCTTTACCCCCCCCTCCTTCCCCTCCCCTCTTCCCTCTTTCCCCTCTCCCTCCTCGATGATTTCAGGAAACATTGGCTTCATTGGCATTCTTGTTGAAGCTTTCTGTCTGGCCGCCCTCGCCACGCTCTGGAAACCTGGCATTTAACCTTTTTCATTCTATTCTATTTTTCTGTCTTTCTGTCTCTATCTATACAGTGGTGGTGGTGGTGGTGGTGGTGGTGGTGGTGGTGGTGGTGGTGGTGGTGGTGGTGGTGGTGGTGAAATCTAAGAACATGTATTTAATCTCACTTTATTTTTATTTTTCTGTCTTTCTGTCTATCTATACAGTAGTGGTGGTGGTGGTGGTGGTGGTAGTGGTGGTGGTGGATGTGGTTGGTGGTCTTGGTTGTGTGGTGGTAAATCTAGAACACTATTTAATCCTTATTTTTATTTTTGTCTTTCTGTTATCTATACATGTTACTCTTTAATCTCACTTTATTTTTATTTTTTCTTTCTGTCTATCTATCTAAATCTAAGACTGTATTTATCTCATATTTTTTATTTCTCTCTGTCTTGTTATCTATTCTATCAGCTTTCTTATTTAATTTTTATATTTCTACGTCTTTCTTTTGTCTCTATATCTAACAGCATCATTTTAAGCTTTCTCATATTATTTTTTTTCTCTGTTCTCTTTTCATCATCTCTCTCATTCTTTTCTATCTCTCTCTTTTTCTTCATCTTTCTCTTCTCTCTCCTCTCTTTTCTCTTCTCTCTCTCTCTCTCTCTCTCTCTCTCTCTCTGGTTCTGTGTCAGTCTATCTAAAAGTATTTATTGACTCATTTTTTATCTATCTATCTCTCTCATTTTTTATCTATCTATCTCTCTCATTTTTTATCTATCTATCTCTCTCATTTTTTATCTACTCATCTCTCTCATTTTTTATCTATCTATCT
>JACEEZ010016852.1:555000-602500 GCA_016584305.1 Chionoecetes opilio
TCGAAGGGGAAGAAGAACGGGGAAGTCCCAAAAAATGTATGCAAAAAAAGAATAAAAAAACGTCGAAGTAAAAAAAACCCGTCAAAAAAAGACCCAACCTTTCTTTAAGTCAACGTCGAAGGGGGGGAGGAAGGGTGAAATCCTTACCTGTGGCTTAGCGAGGGTGAACTTGCCGTTGCCTATGTACTCAGGGTTATCCACGAGGCGGTCAGCACTGAGAGGCATCAACTCCTGAAGCTGCAGCCCGTCACTCTTCTTCTGCGGGCACTCGTCATCCCTGCACAGGCACCCACTGCTTCTGTTAGACTCCTCGCTTTATAGGCTCTCTCTCACACACACACACACTCTCTCTCTCACTCTCTGTTTCTCTCTCTGTTTCTCTCTGTGTCTCTGTTTCTCTGTGTCTCTGTTTCTCTCTCTGTCTCTGTTTCTCTCTGTGCTCTGTTTCTCTCTGTCTCTGTGTCTCTCTGTCTCTGTTCTCTCTCTCTCTCTCTCTCTCTCTCTCTCTCTCTCTCTCTCTCTCTCTCTCTCTCTCTCTCTCTCTCTCTCTCTCTCTCTCTCTCTCTCTCTCTCTCTCTCTCTCTCTCTCGTTCTCTCTCTGTCTCTCTGTCTCTGTCTCTCTGACTGTCTCTCTGACTGTTTATCTGACTGTCTCTCTCTCTCTGTCTCTCTCTGTCTCTGTCTCTGTCTTTCTTTGTATCTGTGTGTGTGTGAGTGTGTGAGTGTGTGTGTATGTGTGTATGTGTGTGTGAGTGTAGTGTGTGTGTGTGGTGTGTGTGTGTGTGTGTGTGTGGTGTGTGTGTGTGTGTGTGTGTGTGTGTGTTGCAAGATAGATGAGGCGAGAGGCATGGCAGGGGATTAGCTTGCGTTGAGAGGGAGGCTGCAGGGAGTGGTGGTGGTGGTGGTGGTAGTGGATGTGGTGGTGGTGGTGGTAGTGGTGGTGGTGGTGGTGGTAGTGGTGGTGGTGGTGGAGGTGGAGGTGGTAGTGGTGGTGGTGGTGCAGGGTAGTAGTGGTGGTGGTGGTGGTGGTAGTGGTCGCTTTATCGCACAACATGACTCAATGCATGTTGCCGCTACTTAGTAAAACACGGCGATGCATTCATGTATGTAAACAAACAAGCGCAAAGATAGGGAACGCGAGGACAGGTGACATGGTTTATATATCGTGTATTGATTTATATATCCATTCACTTTGTATCTATTGAATATCTGCCTCTTTTTATTAGTTGTTTGAGTATAGGTATGTTTTGGGGGATATTTTTGGTAGAGGGATGCGAGGATAGGTGACATGGTTTATCTATCGTGTATTGATTTGTGTATCTATTCACTTTGTATCTATTTGAATATCTATTTTTTTTTGGCTTTTTGAGTATAGGTTTTTTTTTGGGGACTATATGTCTATTTGTTGAGGACAGGTGACCTTGTTTATCTATCGTGTATTGATTTGTGTATCCATTCACTTTGTATCTATTTGAATATCTACTTTTTTTTGGCTTTTTGAGTATAGGTATGTTTTTTGGGGATTATATGTCTATTTGTTGAGTACAGGGGACATGGTTTATCTATCGTGTATTGGTTATTTGTGTATCCATTCACTTTGTATCTATTTGAATATCTACCCCTTTTTGCAGTATATAGGTATGTTGTTTGGGGTATATATGTATTGTCTGTTGTATTTATTTGTTTGATATCAGATGCAGTGGCGGACTAAATAATGTTATGACGAGGGAGCCGTATGCCACTTTTTCTACTACGTAACTGTAACATCAGCCTTAAAATGTCATATGAGGCAAAAATAAGGTGTAAGAAGTAGCAAATGTAGTAGCAAAATAAGTGTAAAAGGAAGCAAAAATATAAAGCATTGCGAAATCGGTAGAGAAAGGATAAGGAAATACTGAATAAAGATGTAGACAGAATGGATGAAGAAAGAAAGTAGAAGGAAAGTCAGGTTATATCTAAAGGAAAGGGAAAAAAATATATAGCATTGATGCGAAAACGGTAGAGAAAGGATAAGAAAGTATTGAATAAAGATGTGGACCGAATGGATGAAGAAAGAAAGTAGGTGGAAAGTCAGGTTATCTCTACATACTTTCTTAGGCCAAGTTAGGAAAGTCAGGTTATAATATACATATACTTTCTTAGGCCAAGTTAGGAAAGTCAAGGTTATATCTACATACTTTCTTAGGCCAAGTTAGGAAAGTAAGGTTATATACATACTTTCTTAGGCCAAGTTAGGAAAGTCAGGTTATATCTACATACTTTCTTAGGCCAAGTTAGGAAAGTAAGGTTATATACATACTTTCTTAGGCCAAGTTAGGAAAGTCAGGTTATATACATACTTTCCTAGGCCAAGTTAGGAAAGTCAGGTTATATACATACTTTCCTAGGCCAAGTTAGGAAGTCAGGTTATATACATACTTTCCTAGGTCAAGTTAGGAAAGTCAGGTTATATACATACTTTCTTAGGCCAAGTTAGGAAAGTCAGCTTATAATATACATACACTTTCTTAGGCCAAGTTAGGAAAGTAAGGTTATATACATACTTTCTTAGGCCAAGTTAGGAAAGTAAGGTTATATCTACATACTTTCTTAGGCCAAGTTAGGAAAGTAAGGTTATCTACATACTTTCTTAGGCCAAGTTAGGAAAGTAAGGTTAGTTATCCATACTTTCTCAGGCCAAGTTAGGAAAGTCAGGTTATAATATACATATACTTTCTTAGGCCAAGTTAGGAAAGTAAGGTTATCTACATACTTTCTTAGGCCAAGTTAGGAAAGTCAGGTTATATACATACTTTCTTAGGCCAAGTTAGGAAAGTAAGGTTATATACATACTTTCTTAGGCCAAGTTAGGAAAGTCAGGTTATATACATACTTTCTTAGGCCAAGTTAGGAAAGTCAGGTTATAATATACATACTTTCTTAGGCCAAGTCACACCTGTCATTATCCTTATCACTAAGAAACACTAATTTTAACACCTTTTTTTTTTATAATCAATTACTTTTTTAACATTTTTAACTTTACTTTTTTTTTTCAATTACAATTTAAATTACTTTGTCCTTCCCTTAATTTTTTCCCTTCCTTTCCATTTTCCATTCACTTTCCTTTTGCCATTACCTTTCCCTATTTTCCTTCCTTTTCCCTTTTTTTCCTTTCCTTCCTTTTTTTCCCTTCCTTTTCCTTAGCCCTTTTTTACCCTTCCTCTTTCTTGCCATTTTTTTACCCTTCCTTTTCCTTTTTCTACCTTCCCTTTCCTTTTTTCCCTTCCTTGCCATGTTTTGTCCTTCTCTTTTTCCTTAGATATTTCTCTCTTTTTCCTTCATTCCCGTTTTATTCCATTCCTCTTCCATTTTTTTTCTTTCCCTTTTCCTATTTCCTTCCTTTCCCTTTGTTTATTCCTCTTCTACCCTGTCTTTCCTTCCTCCTATTTCCCTTTTTTTTTTTCATTCCCTTTTCACATTTTTACTTCCTTTTTTTCTCATACATTTTTTTGTCCTTCCCTTCCCTTTTTTCCCTTCCCTTTCCCTATTTTCCCTTCCCTTTCCCTTTTTCCCTTCCCTTTCCCTATTTTCCCTTCCTTTTCCCTTTTTTCCCTTCCCTTTCCCTTTTTTCCCTTCCCTTTCCCTTCCCTTTTTTCCCTTCCCTTTCCCTTTTTTCCCTTCCCTTTCCCTTTTTTACCTTCCCTTCCCTAGTATCCTTTCCCTTTTTCCCTTCCCTTTCCCTTTCTTCCCTTCCCCTTCCCTTTTTTCCCTTCCCTTTCCCTTTGTTTCCCTTCCCTTCCCTATACACACAAAAAAAAGAAAACAATAATATTTGAATTAATAAATATATCTAAGTAGGCTAACTCAACTCACCCTCCTCTATTTAACCCCTTGAGACCCAGAACGTAATTTCCATTGTAATTTGGGTACCATTAGACGATTTTTAGTGACTATAAGCAATATTTTATAGCTATGACCTGTTTAGTATCCTTGTCCACTAACTAATGTGGTATATTTAGTGACTTTTCTTCATTTTATGGCTCGACAACATACAATTTCATATAGCAAAGGAAAGATCTGGGCGTGAAGGGGTTATAACTACAATAAAAATAACTAATATAAAAGCTACGACCTCGGGGGAGACACTTACATGAAGGTGATCTGGAAGGGCGAGTCAGGGCAGGGGTCGATGTCGGTGGGCGGGCGTCTTCGGGCGGCCCGCAGGTTACGAAGCAGCAGGAGGGAGACGCCCAACACCACCACCGTCACGCTCACCCCTATGGTCATCTGTGGTGGATAGATAGGAAGGAAGGGCTGGTTACATGGGAAGGGAAGGGTTGGTAGATACTGATAAGAGATAAGATAGATAGGTAATAAGATGTTTGGGTGTTTGGGTGTTTGGGGTCTTGATTTGATATTGGTAGATACTGATATATAATTTTTGCCTTGGATACTGGATACTGGTGGATAATTGACTTGGTAGATACTGATAAGGTGAGATACGAGGGTGTTTGGGTTTTGATTTGATATTGGCACCCGTTTTGGTTTACAATTTTTCTTCAATAAAAATTTTCTTCTTTTATATCTTACTAGGTCATGTGGGTGATAGGAAGGGCTTGGTAGATAGGTACTGATATAAGATGGTGTTTGGGTTTTTTTTAAATTGACATTAGCACCTGTTTTGGTTGACTATTTTTAATTATTTAAATTTTTAGTGCTTGGTAGATAGATACTGATAAGATAAGATTATAATTATGTTTTTTTTTTTTTTTTTTTTTTTTTTTTTTTTTTATACTTGATATTAGCACCTGTTTTGATTGACTATTTTCATGATTTAACTTTTTAGTGCTTGGCAGATACTGATAAGATAAGATTATAATTATGGTGGCTTTTTTGACTTGATATTGGCACCCGTTTTGGTTGACTATTTTTCATGATTTAACGTTTTAGTGCTTGGTAGTTACTGATAAGATAAGATAAGATGGTGTTTTTTTTTTTTTTTTACTTGACATTAGCACCTGTTTTGGTTGACTATTTTTCATGATTTAACGTTTTAGTGCTTGGTAGATACTGATAAGATAAGATAAGATGGTGTTTTTTTTTTTTTTTTTACTTGATATTGGCACCTGTTTTGGTCTACTATTCATCTTTATTTAACAGTTTTTCTTCATTGCGTCTCTTTAGATACTGAGATAGGAAGTTCTTGGCAGATACTGATAAGATAAGATAAGATGGTGTTTGGGGTTTTGACTTGATATTGGATAAACACTTTCGTTGTTTTGTTGTTATCTCTCTTATTTTTTTCCCTTTCATTTATGGAAACTTGCACAGAAATCACACTTGTGGTAATTTATATGTATGGACACTGGTTTTGATCGGGTGTTGATGCTGTGTGTGTGTGTGGTGTGTGTGTGTGTGTGTGTGTATGCATGTATCACTGCAGTATTTTCTCCCGAAGTAATCTATGTTATTGGTAGTGGCGGGAACGGCATGAGTATGTATGTATGTATGAATGCATAGTGAACACTTACGGTAATAGAGAGAGGAAAGGGATCCATAGTGTTGTCGTCGGTGGTTGAGGTGATGGCAGTGGTGATGTTGATAGTTGAGGTAGTAGTAGCAGTGGTGGTGGTGACGGGACAGGCGTTGAGGGGCGGTGGTGTGGGTTGGGGAACTTGAGGCTGCAATATTTTCCGTTGCATGCAGCTGGGATCGATAAGACAGCTGGAGTTGCCGATAGTGCAGTGGCCTGAGGTGTGGCGGCGGGAGTGGCGCTGCGAGGTGTTGGTGTTGCCGTACTTATTCTTGATCTGCAGCTCGTATTTCCCTGGCTTACCATGCACCAACGAGCTGGGAAAACTGATGCACCCTGGGGGGAAGGGACACACGTGGACTTGTTACACTTTGTCTACACTGTTAACGATGATATAGTAGTTTTTATTTTGTCTTGAGGGGACTTGAGGTATTTGTTTACGCTATTATACGCTTTGTTTACAGCTTTAACCCCTTGAGGCCCAGCACGTCATTTTCATTGTAACATTCTAATATACTATTTATAACATTCATACTAACATATCATAATATACTATTTATAACATGTTACTATTGTAACATTCTAATATAACCACCTTTAGACTATTTTAATGAATATAAGCAATATTAAATAGATTATGACCTGTTTAATATCCTTGTCCATTAGCTAATTTGGTGTATTTAGTTACTTTTTCGCCGTTTTATGGATAATAACAGACGATTTCATATAGCAAAGGAAAGATCTGGGCGTGAAGGGGTTAAGAATGATAGACTGGTTTTTACTCTGTCCGGTTAGCATTTGGTAATACAGGTGTTGAAGGCTCTGACCGATTGATAGTTTCTGGTGAGTCTTTATTTACGTATTATACGAGTCTTATGTTTTGTCTCTTTATTTGTTTACACTAATACACGCTTTGTTTACAGTATTAAGGATGATATACTATTATAGTTTTTGCTTGACGTGTCTAACTAGCATTTGGTAATACAGTGTTATATCTTTGGTGTTAAAATGTGTATGTGTGTGTGTGTGTGTGTGTGTGTGTGTGTGTGTGTGTGTGTGTGTGTGTGTGTGTGTGTGTGTGTGTGTGTGTGTGTGTGTTTCATCTAGTTGTATTTATTTAGTTGCATTTTACAGGGCCTGAGCTACACTTGAATGGCCCCATCTCCATAGCTACATTTCTAATTTTATATGTGTGTGTGTGTGCGTGTGTGTGTGTGTGTGTGTGTGTGTGTGTGTGTGTGTGTGTGTGTGTGGTGTGTGTGTGTGTGTGTGTGTGTGTGTGCGCCGGAGGAAGGGATACAAGAGGGGAGATAAGTAAGTGGAGTCATGGAAAAAGAAGAGTAAAAATGGTCCTGTGAAGGTGTCCAGGGGTTGGAGGGGGATGAAGGAGGGGGATGGTGGGGGATGAAAGAGGGGGAGGGGGGGGAGATGGAGGGGGATGGAGGGGGGATGGAGGAGGGGATGGAGGGGATGAAGGAGGGGGAGGAGGGGGGATGAAGGGATAGCCGAGGCAGGAGTGAAGACAGAAAGTGGTGTGCCGGGAGGAAGATGAAAGAAGGCAGCGGAAGGTCAGGGATTTCTAGACTTGCAATCTCCAGAAGCAACAACATGATGAGAAGAAAAAAAACCCTGAGAGGAAGATGAGTCGCGGACGTAAACATTTGCATGATTGGTAAAAAAACGTGTATGTCGTGCCATTATCTTGTTCCGTACGTGTTCTTGACGTGTTTTAAGAGATGAGGTAATAGTGGCATTTTATTTCTATCGACGTAGAATTATGATAAGTTTTGTATAATTCGTATATGATTCGTCAAAAAAACGTATCTCGTGCCATCATCTTGTTTCGTACGTGCGTTTTTTTGACGTGTTTGTTTTTAGTGAGGAGGTAATAGTGGTATTGCATTTCTATCGACGTAGAATTATGATGAACTTTGATTTTAATAGTTTTACGTAAATAAGCTAAAACTTAAGTCGTCCAAATGAGACTTCACAACTTTAACTTAAGAGAGACAGCGAAAACTTTGCCGGCTTACAATTTACGATGACTTACAACTTACGAGGTCCCTTAATACTTCTATTTTAACTTAGTTCTTGCCGTGGGAGGTTAAGATAAGAGAAACCGCACACGTAAGAAAATAAATCTCTTCCGATCATGATGAGGTGAGATGAATTAGGCAGCAGATTGTCTTGCCATCCAGAATATATCAACATTTATGATCTTAATCTGTGCTATTTTGCTGTTTCGTGCATATGACAAGAGAAATCACACGTAATAAAATCATGTCCATTTCGTTCCCTCCCCCGATCAAGACGAATCAGGCAGCCGATCGTCCTGTCATCCATAATATATAGACATTTATTATCTTAAATTACGTGGTGTTTCGTGCATAAGTATTTGTATTTGCTACTGTAGATATGTTAAATAGTAATAATAAATACTCGCAAATCATTCTTTTTCAGATATTTTTATGTGGGAAGAAAAAATAAAATCCTGACATATATGTTTAACTCAAGGCAACGGTTTCGACGTGGGGAAAAGAGAGAGAGAGAGAGAGAGAGAGAGAGAGAGAGAGAGAGAGAGAGAGAGAGAGAGAGAGAGAGAGAGAGAGAGAGAGAGAGAGAGAGAGAGAGAGAGAGAGAGAGAGAAGCAGTGTGATGGAGTAATCTAAGTAAAAGCTCTTCGTATCAAAGGGCGAAAAAAATATCTTTATCTAAATATTTCTAAAAAGGAAGGAGACGCAACGGGTGACCTGCATGTCCTACCCACCTGTCGTGTACCTGTATAAAAATGTGATGGGTGAGCAGGAGCAAGAGTAATCAGCAACACTATAGGAGTAATATAATATATGAGTATAAGTATAATAGATGAGTATAGGAGTATAATAGTTAAGTATAATAGATGAGTATAAGTATAATGGATGAGTATAAGTGTAATAGATGAGTATAGGAGTATAATAGATGAATATAGGAGTATAATAGATAAGTATAATAGATGAGTATAGGAGTATAATAGATGAGTATAGGAGTATAATAGATGATTATAGGAGTATAATAGATGAATATAGGAGTATAATAGATGAATATAGGAGTATAATAGATGAATATAGGAGTATAATAGATGAGTATAATTGATGAATATAGGAGTATAATAGATGAATATAGGAGTATAATTGATGAATATAGGAGTATAATAGATGAATATAGGAGTATAATAGATAAGTATAATTGATGAATATAGGAGTATAATAGATGAATATAGGAGTATAATAGATGAGTATAATTGATGAATATAGGAGTATAATAGATGAATATAGGAGTATAATAGATAAGTATAATTGATGAATATAGGAGTATAATTGATGAATATAGGAGTATAATAGATAAGTATAATTGATGAATATAGGAGTATAATAGATGAGTATAGGAGTATAATAGATGAGTATAATAGATGAATATAGGAGTATAATAGATAAGTATAATTGATGAATATAGGAGTATAATTGATGAATATAGGAGTATAATAGATAAGTATAATTGATGAATATAGGAGTATAATAGATGAGTATAGGAGTATAATAGATGAGTATAATTGATGAATATAGGAGTATAATAGATGAATATAGGAGTATAATAGATGAATATAGGAGTATAATTGATGAATATAGGAGTATAATAGATAAGTATAATTGATGAATATAGGAGTATAATAGATGAATATAGGAGTATAATAGATGAATATAGGAGTATAATAGATGAATATAGGAGTATAATTGATGAATATAGGAGTATAATAGATGAATATAGGAGTATAATAGATGAGTATAGGAGTATAATAGATGAGTATAGGAGTATAATAGATGAGTATAGGAGTATAATAGATGAATATAGGAGTATAATAGATGAATATAGGAGTATAATAGATGAATATAGGAGTATAATAGATGAATATAGGAGTATAATAGATGAATATAGGAGTATAATAGATGAATATAGGAGTATAATAGATGAATATAGGAGTATAATAGATGAATATAGGAGTATAATAGATAAAAACCGGGAAGGATGAGCAGGAGTAATCAGCAACACTATAGGAGTAATATAAATAGATGACCTGATACGCATCTTGTTACCCTCTTGGTGTCACTAATTGTCCTACTTAACTATAACGCCAACTATCTCAAGTCTTCTTAAATGTGTGTTGATTTGGCTATCACTGAATCATCAATAGTATATGGTCGAAAAATAAAGTCGGGGGTCAGTGTGTTCAGCTTGCAAGATGAGCATCCGGGTGTCTATTAAGTCTGTTTTTATACATAGAACAGTTGACTTTCACTTTTTTCCCCCCATGTGGAGTCATTAGTGTTAAAACTAATCGCAAGGTATCCTTCCCTACGCGACCTTGAAACAGATTTACCAAAGAGCGTAAATCAAAAACTTCATCATCTAACTTGTTGTTGGAAAAGAAAGGAAAACGGAACGGAAAGAAGGTAGACTAAATTATATTGGCTACAAGGTAAACTGAATTATATTGTGTGGCTACAAAATAACACTCATCATAGACCACTGTATACCTGGACTGTTCACGCGACAATGTTTTGAATTGCGGGGCTGCATAGGGGCCTGCGGGGCGCCCTACAAAGAGATATAGTGGTCTATGGACTATCATATAGACTGGTTTATCAGTATATATGATATACTGTAATCTTCGTAAATGTTTGTTCTATAATATTATCAAATAAAAAACAGTAAAACACGCTAAAGAAATGCCATTACGAGACTATGAAGAAATATGCATGAACTTAATATTCACTTAACTCTTCGCCATTTAAAACTTTGCGAGTCAACTTTTATCATGAAGGGTATCAATAGAAGCGCAATTTTATTAGCTTTCCATTGCTATATTTCGTTATCTGATAAATTAATTAGAACCATGCATAAATTAGCGTTAACTAACTAAATAAAATCATCCATCGGGTAATTTTCCCGATTGATGATGTTATTTATTTACTTATATATTTTGTTTTCTGATAAATGAATTAGTACCGTGTATAAATTAGCGTTGACTAAATAAATAACATCATCAATCGGGAAAATTACCCGATTATTTATTTTATTTATTTAGTTAACGCTAATTTATGCATGGTTCTAATTCATTTATCAGATATCGAAATATAGCAATGGAAAGCTAATAAAATTGCGCTTCTATTGATACCCTTCATGATAAAAGTTGACTCGCAAAGTTTTAAATGGCGAAGAGTTGAAGTGAATATTAAGTTCATGCATATTTCTTCAGTCTCGTAATGGCATTTCTTTAGCGTGTTTTACTGTTTTTTATTTGATAATATTATAGAACAAACATTTACGAAGATTACAGTATATCATATATACTGATAAACCAGTCTATATGATCCGAATATATATATATGAATCCGAGCGGCCCTCCGACTTCAGCCCCTTGTGCGACAGGCCGATATTCCGTGCGCAGTCCAGGTATACAGTGGTCTATGCACTCATCTATAAAGGGATAGGCAGGAGTGCTCACCATTGATGTAGGAGGAGCCAGGGTCTTCCCGGTGCACTCGACAGCTGATCTTGGTGTCGGTGTTGTTGTGCGTGCAGCTGGAGGAGTTGCAGGGGTAGAAGTGCCAGGTGAGCCTCGACGACGGCACGGCCTGGGCGCTGAAACAGAACCGCTCCGGGGATGTGCGCTTCTCGTACTTACTGGAGCAGATCTTGGGCGACCGATCCAGCGGCGCCTCTCCTGTGTGTGTGTGTGTGTGTGTGTGTGTGTGTGTGTGTGTGTGTGTGTGTGTGTGTGTGTGAGGTGGGTCAATAGAGAGACAGACAGTTAGATAGACAGACAGAAAAGTAAACAGAATGGCAGACAGACAGGCAGACAGACAGACAGACAGACAGACAGACAGACAAACAAACAGACAGACAGACAGACAGACAGAAAAGAAAACAAAATGACAGACATGCAGAAAGACAGACAGACAGACAGACAGACAGACAGACAGACAAACAGACAGACAACAAAGAAAACAACACAGACAGACAGTAAAAAATAACAGACAGACAGACAGAAAAGCCCCCACACAGACAGATAGATAAAATTAAACAAATACATAGACAGACAAACATAAAAAAAAGGACAGATACAGACAGACAGGATATTAAACAAATAGACAGACAGACAGACATAAAAGAAAGCAAATAGACAGACAGACAGACATGAAAGAAAACAAAGACAGAAAAAAAACAGATAGAAAAATGCAGGCAGACAGACAGAAAGGAAATAGACAGACAGACAAAAAAAAAAAGACAAAGAAAAATCAGAAAAAAATCTAATACAGATCAAGAAACAACCTCGCAGTGTCAGGCTACTTACCGAGCTCCACCTCCTCCACGCTAACATATCGGTCGTTTTGGGCAATGCAGGCGAGGGGTTGGCTGAGGTTGCTGGCGTGGGTGAGGTTGTAGGTCACGTTGATGACGGAGGTGACGCCGAAGCCATCTGGGTGCAGGGACATGAGCTTACTGAGCTCCACTAGGTGAGGGGGAAGCTGCCAGACGATCTGTAGGCAAGGGAATGGGAGTGATGTGCGTGTGTGGGGGGGAGGGGTTGTGTGTGTGTGTGTGTGTGTGTGTGTGTGTGTGTGTGTGTGTGTGTGTGTGTGTGTGTGTGTGTGTGTGTGTGCTTCACTAGATGAGGGGGAAGCTGCCAGACGATCTGTAAGCAAGGGAATGGGAGTGATTGTGTGTGTGGGGGGAGAGGGGTTGTGTGTGTGTGTGTGTGTGTGTGTGTGTGTGTGTGTGTGTCACTAGATGAGGGGGAAGCTGCAGACGATCTGTAGGCAAAGAAAGGGAGTGATGTGTGTGTGTGGGGGGGGTTGTGTGTGTGTGTTGTGTGTGTGAGTGTGTGTGTGTGTGTGGTGTGATGGTGTGTGTGTGTGTGTGTGTGTGTGTGTGTGTGTGTGTGCTTCACTAGATGAGGGGGAAGCTGCCAGACGATCTGTAAGCAAGACATAGGAGGTAATGGTGTGATTATTGGGAGTGGTTTGGTACAATTTTTTTTTTTTTTAAATTTCGGCCTATAACACCTGTAGGCAGTGACTTTCAGGGCTCGGATGGTAGGCCCTGGAGGTTCACTGGAGAAATCACTACATCCTCTCGCGCCATTTAACTAATCTTCCAAACCCTCACCACGCCACAACAGGTAAGAAACAACACATATTTACCTGGGGCTGCGGGCTGCCTCTCGCCGTACACGTCACGGTGAATATCCTACACTCCATCTGCATCCCCTCCTCGTAGGTGAGCTCGGCGGGGCACAGATCTGAAGGTGTTGAGAGCGAAGAAACAAGGTCGTGAGGTTAACCCCTTGAGACCCAGAACGTAATTTCCATTGTAGTTTGGCTATTAGACAATTTTTAGTGAATAGATGCAATATTTTGTAGATATGACCTGTTTAATTTCCTTGGCGACTAACTAATTTGGTATATTGTTACTTTACATAATTTGATGGCTCGACATAATCAAAAAATTTATAGCAAAGGAAAGATCTGGATGTGAAGAGGTTATGGGGTTGTGGTGGTATAGGAGAGTATTGGTAGGGCGTGTGGGATGGGGGAACAATGTTGGGGATATAGGTATGGTTGTGGGAGGTTGTTAGAAGGTTGTAACGAGTGTGGGGTGCTAGAGGAAGAGGGGAAGGGAGTTTGAGGAGGTTGTTAGAAGGTTGTAACGAGTGTGGGGTGCTAGAGGAAGAGAGGGAGGGGTTTGAGGAGGTTGTTAGAAGGTGAACGAGTGTGGGTCTAAGGAAGAGGAAGGGTTTGTGAGGTTGTTAGAAGGTTGTAACGAGTGTGGGGTGCTAGAGGAAGAGGGGAAGGGAGTTTGAGGAGGTTGTGAAGGAGAGATTGAAGTCATTAAAGCCCTAGAAATACTTGGTTGAGAGTTATTAAAGTAAACTTGAGTTCAAGTTTGTTGCTATTATGTTGAAGGCCAGAAGCTTCTAAGTCAAGTCAACGCTAATGCCTCCTTCATTTCTCTATTTCCCTTTTTATTTCATTTCCTTGTCCTTTATGCTTCCCTTCGTTCTCTTTCCTTCATGTTGCGTTCATTCCTTGCTCCTTCCCACACACTTAGAAAAGAAGGGTAGGAAAAGGGTAGGAAAAGGGTAGAAAAAGGGTGTTTGTAGTGATGAAATACTGCTACCCTTTTTCTACCCTTACAAATATACCCTTTTGGAACCCTAAATATACCCTTTTCCAACCCCAAATATACCCTTTTCCAACCGCAAATATACCCTTTTCCAACCCTAAATATACCCTTTTCCAACCGCAAATATACCCTTTTCCAACCCCAAATATACCCTTTTCGAACCCCAAATATACCCTTTTCCAAACCCAAATATACCCTTTTCCAACCCCAAATATACCCTTTCTCAAGCCTCTCGTCTAAAAAGGGTAGATAAAGGGTAGATGAAGGGTATAATCAGCAGCATCTACCCTCCAGCCTGGAACATAGGGTATAAAAAGGGTAGTGATGGTGCGATGTAACAATTCTACCCTTAATATACCCCTTATTTCTGAGTGTGTACCCGTTCTCATGTTTCTTATCGTAATCTTCCAATATCATTTCTTCCTTTCATGGACCCTTCTTCATTTCCTTTCATTTCTTTTCCTTTAAGTTTGTTTGTTTCTTTGTCTTCTCCCTTTCGTGCTCTCTCCTTCAATTTCCTTTCATTTTCCTCTTCTTTTCTTGCCTTTCCTACTCTCCTAATCCATTTCTTTTCCCCTTATTTCTTTTTTGTTCCTATACCTTCTCGTTATTCCTCTCCCTTGACCATTATTTTTCACACAGACACACGTGGTAGTCTTAACCTCTTGAGACCCAGAACGTAATTTCCATTGTAATTTGACTACCATATGCGATTTTTAGTGACTATAAGCAATATTTTAATAGATATGACCTGTTTAGTATCCTTGTCCACTAGTTCATTTGGTATATTCAGTCACTTTTCGTAATTTTATGCCTGACAACAGACGATTTTATATAGTAAAGGAAAGATCTGGGTGTGAAGGGGTTAACAGGAGAGAGCACGTCAACACACTCCACCATCACACTCATCAACAAAAGCCTGCCTTATACCTTAAATATGTCTACCTCCTTTTATCCTTTCTCTCTTTTACTCTTTCTTCTTCAACCATTCCTCCTTTCTTTTTCTTCTTTCTTCCTTCTACTCTTTCTTCAACCATTTCTCCTCCTTTTTTTTCCATCCCTTCTTTCTTCAATTATTCCTTCACCTCCTTGTCTTCTTTCCTCCTTCTACTCTTTCTTCTTCAACCATTCCTCCTCCTCCTCCTTTCTTGTTCCATCCCTTCTTTCTATCTTTCTTCCTATCCTTCCCTCTGTCAGTTTCCTATCCATCAGTGCTGCCTAGGAGGTTGTCTTGATGCCCCCCATAGCTATAGGGGGGCATCAATTAATATCATATATTAGCAGCAGTAGCAGTATCATAAGGGAGGCGGTGGCATAGGTTAGGTTAGCTGCTGGACAACCAATAAGAGACGTAGGGCGCAAGAATCGGTAGACTGTCTGCAGGGCCTTCCGTCTTGTTGCCCCCCATGGCTAGGCCTTTGAAGCTCCCTCGAACGTTTTGCTATTATGTATTAGCTCGTTACCGCTCTTATGCTACTCTGGCCGCCTCACAGTTTCAAGGATGCAGATCAAAGAGGAGGAAACTAGCTTGTGAAAGAAACGGCCTCTTGTAGCTTCTTTATTTTCTTATGTTCTTGGTCCTACGTTTGACTTAAACCCTTGAGTCCCATAACGTAATTTCCATTGTAAATTAACTACCAATAGACGATTTTAATTAATATAACCAATGTCTTATAGATATGACCTGTTTAGTACCTTTCCACTATAGTCTATTTTTTTTATTATGGTCAAAATGCAGTAAGGAAGCCACGCCCCCTGCCTCCCCTTCTATTCTACGGGGCAGCTGATTGGTGCATTCCTCGTATCATCACTACCAATCACAATATCTTCACTACTTAACAGCGCGTGACCCAAGGAAGCTAGTGTTCTCTAGCTTCCTTGGCGTGACCACTGGACAGAGCAATCTTCACTACAGAGGGTGACAAAATCAAAAAATCCCTCTGTAGTGAAGATTGCTCTGTCCAGTGGTCACGCGCTGTTAAGTAGTGAAGATATTGTGATTGGTGGTGATGATACGAGGAATGCACCAATCAGCTGCCCCGTAGAATAGAAGGGGAGGCAGGGGGCGTGGCTTCCTTACTGCATTTTGACCATAATAAAAAAAATAGACTATAACTACATAATTTGGTATATATTTAGTTACTTTTCGTAATTTTATGGCTAACAACAGACGATTTTATATGACAAAGGAAAGATCTGGGTGTGAAGGGGTTAATGACTTGTGAGAGTGAGAGTGAGAGAGTGAATTGAGTCAAGACAAATGCACATCAGTGAGAATAAGCGTCCAAGATAATATAAAAAGATGTTAAGATAGTAGCTCGCTTGTCGTCGATTCAGAATATGTATACGAGTTTTTATTAGAGAAAAATGTTAAATTGTAAATTGTAATTGTAATGTAAAAAAGTATGGAAAAGGGTGTACTACTATAATAAAAAACAAAATTGTAGCCATGAAAAGAGATAATTTCACTGATGTCAATAAGAATCATGACAGTCTCGGCGGCATGCATGAATTATATCTTCCCCTTCACGCCCAGATCTATCCTTTGCTATATGAAATCGTCTGTTGTTAGCCATAAAATTATGAAAAAGTAGCTAAATATACCAAATAAGTTAGTGGACAAGGATACTAAACAGGTCATATCTATAAAACATTGCTTATAGTCACTAAACATCGTCTAATGGCACCCAAATTACAATAGAAATTACGTTCTGGGGCTCAAGGAGTTAATCATTACGTCTTCACTGAGTGGCCGGCGACTCTCTCCCAGCTCAGTGTCCTGCAGGGAGTGAGTTAATGAAATGCTTCCAAGTGTTGACGTGTCGGATGGCAAGAAACCTGAGTCACGGAGAGTCGCAGGGAGACGCGAAGCACCACTCGACCCCCAGGGTGTGCTTTGTACTCAGGCACTGAGGGTTACGTCTGTTGCGTCTTGTCTTCGGTACCTGGAACTGTCGCCGATCGGAACTCTCGCCGCCGTCGTCGAGTATTCCAATTCTTGATATTACAGGACCCAATATATACATTTAATCAAGTGTTACCCGTGTTTCTGCATTCAGGGATGAAATACTATCGTTAGCTTGATCAGTTAGGTTAGATTAGGTGCCATTGTCCAGGTTAGGTTAAAATTTCCACGTCGACGAGAGTTCTAGTTTGTTGTTTCGGCGAGAATTCTCATCGGCGACAGTTCCATAAACCTTGTCTTTCACACGATGCATGAAAGCAAGCGACATATCTTTTGGAAGTCAATGTTAATAATGTATCTTTCTTTCCTCTGTCCCTTTTATGTTCCTTTCTGGTATGGTCAATGGATTGTTAACCCCTTCACGCCCAGATCTTCCTTGTATAAGTTGCTGTTGCGAGCCTAAAATCACGAAAGTCTGAATATCAATTAGTTAGTCGACAGATACAAACGTCATAGCTATAAAACATTGCTTATATCACTAAAATCGTCTAATGGTACCCAAATTACATGAAATTACGTCTGCCTCAAGGGTTAAATATATGTCTTGCCTTCACAGGATCATAAAACAGTGACGTGTCTCTTATATGTAGTCAACGCTAACGATCTTCTTTCCCTATCCTTTCTAGTTCCGTTCTGTATGATCAAGGTGGTTAAGTTTATTGGGGTTTGTCTTTCACAGGATGCATAAAACCAGGTGACGTGTCTTCTGTTAAGTCAATGCTAATGTACAGTCGGCGCAATGGAAATCTTTACACTTGTATATATCCTTCTTTCCTCTGTCCCTTCCTAGTTTCCTTTCTGTATGTCAATGGATGGTTAAGTTTATTGGTTCTTACCTCATGGTTCTTGCCGCGCGCAGGATACATGAAACCAGGTTAAGTGTCTTTGTTAAGTCAACGCTAATGTATCCTTTTCTCTTCCTTCTTTCCTCGTTCCCTTTCTATTTTCCTTCCTGTTATGGTCAATGGATTGTTAAGTCTATATTTTCGTGCCTCTTCGTGGGTCTTCAACGCGCAGGATGCATAAACCAGGCTACCTTTGTCTCCGCTTTAAGACTTTATAGAAAATGACACCTCCCAGAGCCTTACTTGCTTAATACGTGGCCAAAAGACGCCACCCAACGTACCTCTCAAATGGGTATATTAGTTAAATTTTACATCGCACCATCATTACCCTTTTATATCCTATACCTGGAGGGTAGATCTGCCATTATACCCTCATCTACCTTTATCTACCCTTTTTTAACGAGAGGTTGAGAAAGGGTATATTTGGTTCCGAAAGGGTTTTATTAGTTACAAGGTATATTGAAAATAGAAAAGGGTAGCAGTATTTCACACTACAAACCCCTTTCTACCCTTTTCCTACCCTTCTTTTCTAAGAGTGTATCTGACCACGTTTAGCACTAGCAGAGGCGGTAGCAGCAGCAGAAACATCCATCATGGGTAAAGCGGGGTACCATTGGCTTGCTGCTGCACTCTCAGAAATAAGGGGTATATTAAGGGTAGAATTGTTACATCGCACCATCACTACCCTTTTTAAACCCTATGGCCAGGCTGGAGGGTAGATGCTGCGATTATACCCTTCATCTACCCTTTATCTACCCTTTTTAGACGACAGGGTTGGAAAAGGGTATATTTGCGTCGATCCGAAAGGGTATATTTGTAAGGGTAGAAAAAGGGTAGCAGTATTTCATCACTACAAGCACCCTTTTTCTACCCTTTTCCTACCCTTTTTTTCTAAGAGTGTGGGTATTAAAGCCAAAACGGGGTGTACATTGCCTTGCTGTCTAGGTATAAAAGCCAAAGCAGGGTACCCACTACCTTGCTGTGTGGGTATAAAAGCCCTGCATAACCGCACCCAAAACCATGGTATTCCCGAGCCTTTGTTACCGGGACGCAAGGACATTAACGAAGCACTTCATGACTCTCACTGCTGCATGACTTTTATTTCCTGCACACTGCGATACTCACACTGACCATTAACCTATATAGAGGTCACCATTGAAAGGTTATTACAGAAAGCGTTTCAGATAAAGATTGGATTATTGTAACATACATATATTCATTCCATCACGGATAGAAATGTTGGGCAGTCCAGCACGGATATATACTCTGGTTTTATTTTAAGAGGTGAAAAATCCTGACCCCTTGCTGCTTTCTGACTGATATTTGATGCCAGGAGAAGGAAAACTACGTTTTAAAATTTCAGCTAAATTATCTAGTTACCATTATCATTAAAATAGGCGTACTTTAAGCTAAGAACTTAAGACCGATGGATTTTCGCCTCGTTAAAAAAAATTTATAGTCACGGTGTCTCGGCCTTCCCCTTGTACAGCCACGACATGTAACTGTGTTGTTTTTTCATCACAAAGGACTGGCTAAGGGCAAAACAACAAAAAATTGAGGTAAGAAAAAGCCGCTTAGTTGCCAGTCCCTAGATAAGACAGTAAGAAATAAAAAAAGAGGGGTGGACCAATTTAGTTCGGGAGGTGTCTTGTCACTCCTCTCTTGAAAATATTGAAGTCGTAGGAAGGTGGAAAAATACCTGTTACCTGTGTATCTGTTAACGTCCTAACTTTACATCAGAGAACACTGTTGATATTTATCGATTTACCGCAGCTTACAGTAGTGATCTTCCTCCACGATGAAGTTCACATTTTACCCAAACAATTGATGTAGCATATTAAAAGTCATGCACTAAGCTAAATTGCCCTCTCCCTTTCTATATTCTCTTACTGTCTTCTTTATATAGAGGGATTGACAGCTAATATGTGTTTTGCTACTTCGTTTTTTGTGCCCTTGGCTGGTCCTTTCTGATGCACAAAATAAAAAAAAAAATTGTGGTAAGCTACATTTTGACGTAACTACACTCTTAGAAAAAAAGGGTAGGAAAAGGGTAGAAAAAGGGTGTTTATAGTGATGAAATACTGCTACCCTTACAAATATACCCTTTTGCTACCCTAAATATACCCTTTTCAAACCCCAAATGTACCCTTTCTCAACCCTCTCGTCTAAAAAGGGTAGATAAAGGGTAGATGAAGGGTATAATCAGCAGCATCTACCCTCCAGCCTGGACATAGGGTATAAAAAGGGTAGTGATGGTGCGATGTAACAATTCTACCCTTAATATACCCCTTATTTCTGAGTGTGTATGAACCTTTGAGATGTACATACAGGAGGTGAACTTTGTCAAAATAGATAGGTACCACATCCCCCTTTATCCCACCCCCTTTCTTTATTCTCTTACTGTCTTCTTTATGTGGACTGGCAGCTTAGTAGGCTTTTTATTACCTCTTTTTATTGCCCTTGGCCAGCCCTTTGTGAAGTAAAAAAAAAAGAGGAGGAAAAAACTAGTGAACTATAGAGGAGATGAACTTAATCAAGACATAACGGTACCCTATATCTTACTTACAGCAGGACGAGGAGGCGTTGGAACCCGGCTGTGGACACTCATGCAGCGGTCCTTCCTGCGGCGGCGCTGTCAGGTTGGCTGCCGCGTCCTGCTGGCCCCACGCCCCCACCTCGCCCACCGCCTTGTGAGTACCCTCTTCTCTCGTCTCCTCTTCCTGCCACACGTCCCGCCGCCTCCTGGTGTCTTCCCGCCAGGTGAGGAGCCAAGCGTTGAGACAGGCGCCTTGCTGTATGGGTTGCCCGTCGTGTTGATATGTGTCAGTGTGTTTCTGCAATGATACCGATGGCAAGCATGAACATAGGTCAAGGAAATATATAATTCCTTCTACGTATCTAAATTCCCTTGGCCTTGGTATGAACCACTGACCGCACTAAGGCAGTGTGAGGCACCGCTCAGTACTTGCCGATGGGTGACTGAGGGTGACTTAACCGAAAAGACTTTGGGCTTTATGGCTATCAACTACCAGGGTCATAAAGCCAGACACTCAAGCATTTTTGCGCTTACATCCTTACCCCAGAACGCAGGGTCCAACCGGAGCTTATAATTATCTGATATTTTAGTTCTAGTATATTTCAGTTCTAGTATATTTCAGTTCTAGTATATTTTAGTTCTAGTATATTTTAGTTCTAGTATATTTAGTTCTAGTATATTTTAGTTCTAGTATATTTTAGTTCTAGTATATTTTAGTTCTAGTATATTTCAGTTCTAGTATATTTTAGTTCTAGTATATTTTAGTTCTAGTATATTTTAGTTCTAGTATATTTTAGTTCTAGTATATTTTAGTTCTAGTATATTTTAGTTCTAGTATATTTTAGTTCTAGTATATTTTAGTTCTAGTATATTTTAGTTCTAGTATATTTTAGTTCTAGTATATTTTAGTTCTAGTATATTTTAGTTCTAGTATATTTTAGTTCTAGTATATTTTAGTTCTAGTATATTTTAGTTCTAGTATATTTTATGTTCTAGTATATTTTTAGTTCTAGTATATTTTAGTTCTAGTATATTTTAGTTCTAGTATATTTTAGTTCTAGTATATTTTAGTTCTAGTATATTTTAGTTCTAGTATATTTTAGTTCTAGTATATTTTAGTTCTATATATTTTAGTTCTAGTATTTTTAGTTCAGTATATTTTAGTTCTAGTATATTTTAGTTCTAGTATATTTTAGTTCTAGTATATTTTAGTTCTAGTATATTTTAGTTCTAGTATATTTTAGTTCTAGTATATTTTAGTTCTAGTATATTTTAGTTCTAGTATATTTTAATTCTAGTATATTTTAGTTCTAGTATATTTCAGTTCTAGTATATTTTAGTTCTAGTATATTTCAGTTCTAGTATATTTTAGTTCTAGTATATTTTAGTTCTAGTATATTTTAGTTCTAGTATATTTTAGTTCTAGTATATTTTAGTTCTAGTATATTTTAGTTCTAGTATATTTTAGTTCTAGTATATTTTAGTTCTAGTATATTTTAATTCTAGTATATTTTAGTTCGAGTATATTTTAGTTCTAGTATATTTTAGTTCTAGTATATTTTAGTTCTAGTATATTTTAGTTCTAGTATATTTTAGTTCTAGTATATTTTAGTTCTAGTATATTTTAGTTCTAGTATTTCCACTCTCACCCTGCATCACCAGCTACAGTTTTTGCTTCCATCACTTATTTTTGCCTTATCGGTGTTGTTGAATAAAGAGGAAATTGTATCACCAATAATTACACCTCGTCTCGTACAGAACACAGATCAACACTTGTTGAATCTCCAGAGCCTACCATCCGAGCCCTGGGTCACCACTGCCTACAGGCGCTATAGGCACAAATGTATATTGGAAACCTTCCTCCGAGGGTGAGGGGGAAACATGCAAGAGGGTGGGAGTGTGTGATGAAAGCTTGGTGAAATTATAAAACAGTAAAGTCCACAGACAAAATAACCGAAGCAAAAACAACAAAGCATCATGAGAAAATGCTGCAAGAAACACGTCTAGGGAAGGTAGTAAAGTGCCGGACGCGGGACTGTCTCTGTAGGTGAAGGCAGAGGATTGGCAGAGGAGTTTGAATCCATCCTCAGCTTATAATTAGAAGGTAAAACAGTCAATTTTACGTGGCTGTGCAATACTATCTCCGTTTTTTTAACACTATTTGCACTTCAATTTTTTTTTTTTTTTTTTTTTTTTTTTTTTTTTCGTTGGAGCCTTAGCGCTTATAGGCTATTATCTTCCCTCCTTAGGTTTTTATCATCATCTTTCCTTGAGGGCTCAGGCAGGTGGTTGGCTCTGCAATTTATGGAGGTCTGTGATGGTTGACCCTCGCCCGTGGTTGCGCAGGCTGGATTTTTATAGTGACACCTGCGTTGGTTTTTTGAGTTGGTTGTATTTGAGGCTCATGCTGTCTCCCCTGGTGCCCTCCGCCGCAGTCGTAGTCGAAAATGAGGTTGATGGATAGCATGTAATAGGCTACAACTGGTAAAAAAAAAAAAAAAAAAAAAAAAAAAAAAATGGTTGAAAAAAAAATTGCAATAAAAATAACCAAAACATGGGCTCTTTTTGGGTTCTCGTATTCGTGATGTAACCGCAAATAATTGCACTAGCTTGTATATAGAAGAATCAGACACTAAGACTACTCTCGTGACACTGTGCCTATAATTTGGGTGTTCGTACGTATGTTTCTGTCTCTCTGTTAAACTCGTCCCACATACTCTTCTCACTTCTTGTTTATATCTTTATTATGTCTTTCTATACCATAATATCTTTCTCTTGACCTTCTTCTTATTCTCTTCTTTCTCTGCCTTCTCTCTCTCTCTCTTCTCTCCTCTCTCTCTCTCTCTCTCTTCTCTCTCTCTCTCTCTCTCTCTCTCTCTCTCTCTCTCTCTCTCTCTCTCTCTCTCTCTCTCTTCTCTTCTTCTCTCTCTCTCTCTCTCTCCTTCTCTCTCTCTCTCCTCTTCTTCTCTCTCTCTCTCTCTTCTCTCTCTCTCTCTTCTCTCTCCTCTCTCTCCTCTCCTTCCTCTCTCTTCTCTCTCTCTCTCTCTCTCTCTCTCTCTCTCTCTCTCTCTCTCTCTCTCTCTCTCTCTCTTGTTTCTTTTTACAGTCCAGTTCTCGTGTTTCCTTTTTTTATTTATCTCACTACCTAAATCTTTACACTTTGTTTTGACTTTACTTCTACGTTTCAGATTTCTATTGCATTTTTCATGGTGATCTTTCTCCCCCACTCTGTATGTATGTATGTGTGTGTGTACATGTGTGTGTGTGTGTGTGTTGTGTGTGTGTGTGTGTGTGTGTGTGTGTGTGTGTGTGTGTGTGTGTGTGTGTGTGTGTGTTATGTGATGCTTTAAGCGACGAGACAATTAGAGTTTGTCATTATGTGGAAAACTCTTCATTTATATACACAAGTTTTGCAAGCATCCTCCTATTCTAAGTAGGTCGAACAAGGAAGTCGATATCAGTATACGAGTATGTAGAGAGGGAGGCGAGTAGGAAATTTATGCAGTCTGAAGGTCCTGAGGCAATAACCAAGACATATTTTTCTGTATCATAGCGTACTGGGCAAGAAAAAAAAGAATAGTGAAAGTAATAGTAATAGTAAAGTAATAGAAGAAGTAATAGTAAAAATAGGACGCCTGGAAATCCCCGCTTGTTTCTAGTCACTGAATAACAAGAGTTCCATAAGAGGATTCCCGATGTAGCAAATTTAGGTCTGAGATTGAACATTCCAATTAAGATTATAAGTGAGAGACAGTCAGTCCGAGGGTCTTAAATGTAAAGGGTGCTTTTAGTGTTATCAAAAGGCTTGTGTACTGTGTGGGAAAGTGACGATGCTTAGTTAGTTGGTAGCTTACTCGTAGATAAACAAATTTGCTGAAGTATTATTGATGGCAGCAGTAGTATGATGTAGTATTGAGTAGCAGTAGTATGATGTAGCAGTAGTATGATGTAGCAGTATATTGATGTAGCAGTAGTATGATGTAGCAGTAGTATGATGTAGCAGTAGTATGATGTAGCAGTAGTATGATGTAGCAGTAGTATGATGTAGCAGTAGTATGATGTAGTATTGATGTAGCAGTAGTATGATGTAGCAGTAGTATGATGTAGTATTGATGGCAGCAGTAGTATGATGTAGCAGTAGTATGATGTAGTATTGATGTAGCAGTAGCAGTAGTATGATGTAGCAGTAGTATGAAGTATTATTGATGGCCGTTAGTTTCCTTCCGACGATAAATGAAGAAAAAACATAAAAAAGACTAGACGTGACGCGTTCTGCACGTGTCTGTTTCCCTGCTGTCCAAGAGGATGTGGGGCAAAAGGACGGCCAAATTGGCATACTTATATATGTTTTCCTTTTCAAGTTTCAACAAGTGGAAGAAATTACTCTTACTGGTTATAGTCATGTCATGGAAAGTTATTCATGGTGAGTTTTACCCAAAGTCATGAATTGATCCAGATTTTTACATATTTCATGTGTTATAACCTTTTTATGAATTTTCTTTGGTGAGTTTTCTGTAAGATTTCTGCAACAACGGAAAAATTAGTCCAGCAGTGTATGATAAGGAGCCGTAAATCCACTATCAACGAGGACTTTATATAACTATCCGTCATTGGTGGGTGGGTTAGGGTGGGTTTTATTTATTAGTATGGGTAGGTTTTGGTAGGACATTAATGCTTAGTACGTCCCTGTGTTTATTTGTCTCATTACTCTCATTGTTATTAAGTTTTTTTATTACATCACTAACAATTTCCCCAAATATATTAATGAGATGAGCTGTATAATTGGTTTGTTAATTAGGTACTTTAGGTAGTAGTCCCTGAACCCCCCCCATTTAATCGCATAGTCTATTATATATATATGTATGTATTCATTCATATTGAAAGATAGACTTATTTCAATCTTCAGTCAACAATGTATTCGTCTGACACTACGTTACTTATAGACGCTGTGGTATTGTGAGTACTTTTATCGTCTTTCTTATCGTATAGCCATTGTCTCTCTCTCTCTCTCTCTCTCTCTCTCTCTCTCTCTCTCTCTCTCTCTCTCTCTCTCTCTCTCTCTCTCTCTCTCTCTCTCTCTCTCTCTCTCTCTCTCTCTCTCTCTTTTCAGTTTGATATAGAGCGGACATTATCTATTCATCCGTCAGTTTCTCAGACAGGATCTCGGTTATTACGCCGCATGGAGGCAAGAAATTGGGTCTCAAAGTCTGTGATGCGTAGATCCAGTGATCTACTTATCATGCCTGTCTGTGCGCCGTGCTGCCTTGCGTCTCAAATGTCCACTTATATTTTTATCTTATATCTTTATTTACTTATATTCATTATTTATAAGGGATTGTGGTCAGCGATAAGGATGGTTGAAATGTTTTGCGTTTACATAAAGTACGGCAGTAATCATCTAATGCAAATGCAACACCCAGCAAAATTGATATATACAGATAGCCTTATCTACCCTACGTACAAAGCTACCCTCTGGTTTCAGCTCACTTTTACTGAAGCTGAGAAAACTCCCATAAAAGGAATCGAAAATCGTCATCTTATTTCTTCTTTTTTCTCCTGTCCCTATCTTCTCCTGTCCCTCCTCCTGTCCCTGTCTTCTCCTGTCCCTCCTTCTCCTGTCCCTATCTTCTCCTGTCCCTCCTCCTGTCCCTGTCTTCTCCTGACCCTCCTTCTCCTGTCCCTATCTTCTCCTGTCCCTCCTCCTGTCCCTGTCTTCTCCTGACCCTCCTTCTCCTGTCCTTGTCTTCTCCTGTCCCTCCTCCTGTTCAACCCCACTCGAAGGGGGGTTGAAGAGGACAGCTATGAAATCCATCTATAAAGACCCTTGTACACTACCACGACATAACCCTGTTAGTGGTCCAGCAGGGGAGCGTCGACCCCCTGCTTTCCCTAGATCACCTGTGCAGGGATAGTTAACAGGTAAACTACTTAATTATTCATTTATTTGCTTATTTGCATGAATATCTACTTATCTACTTAGGGTGTGGGCGAAACCATAATACCACAGCCTCATAATGGAGGGAATAGAGACGGGATAATACAGGGTGGTGATGGGTATTGGAGCTTTGAGGAACTTGGAGTTGTGTATGGCGCCAATCACTGAAGGTTTAGATGATTTGTGTATAAAGAAAGTAAATTTATTTATTATCGGAAATCATGACAGTTGACCCAAAAAAATAATCGTGGAATAATGTAGTGTTCAGGCTTGCGTATTTTTTGAGGACTGTCAGACAAAAAACATTCCTGCCCACATACATAGAGCTGTGGATCTGCTGATGAGATTATACATATTCAAAGCCCTGTATAATGAACAGCATTGATGTGTGTCACTCATTATCTGACACTCGTGCTGATATATGGTAAGGGTACAGTGAGGGTAATAGTGTGGCACGTGGGTGCGAACGGCCTGGATTAACGTTATTTTCACTGATGAACATTGAAACCCACCTTTGACAACACATTGGTGACAGCGGAGTGGGATAACACATTGGTGACAGCGGAGTGGGATAACATTGGTGACAGCGGAGTGGGATAACATTGGTGACAGCGGAGTGGGATAACACATTGGTGACAGCGGAGTGGGATAACATTGGTGACAGCGGAGTGGGATAACACATTGGTGACAGCGGAGTGGGATAACATTGGTGACAGCGGAGTGGGATAACACATTGGTGACAGCGGAGTGGGATGCGTATTGCCTTTCATCTAGATTCGTAAACAACACAAAGCTCGCTGGATCAAACCCCTTCCTTCCCTTCACGTGTGGATGATGCCTTGAACCTAATTTACTGGTTCATTGATGCATTTACTATATCCATGTTCCATCATTGATATAGTAATGTTAATCTTTGACGCTGCATAATTGGATATTTATCTTGTAATTGAAAAGTTAATACAGACGCAATATACATCATAATAACCTCGCAGCAGTATATATATTTTTGAAAGCTCATAATTGGATTTGAAACCGGTGTAAATTATATTTGATCTCATGAATATAAAATTGGCTCATTAACCCAGATTAATTTTCTCTTGTTCGGCTTCGTATATATTATGAAGAAAGTGCAGTGATCCAAAACAACTAGGCATATCAATTTTTATATTGATTTTTTAGGGGAAAAGTGAGTGAGTGAGTGAGGACAGGAGTGACAAAATGAAGTAGAAATTCTTGGTACAGCATGTAGGATGGAATGAATGACTGAAGGGCGGGCTGAATGGGTGAAGGGAGGAATGTAAAAGTGATGAACGGGGTCAGGAAGTGAAGGACATAAAGGGAGTAAAAGTCGCACTGACGAAAGCAAATTTCAACAAAGACGAGGACAGATGGAGATAAAGGTTTCATCCTAGGGGCGTCGGGCGTGAAATCCGCGGGTTCACATCGAGGGGCTGAGCACACAGACCGCCGGAGATTAGACGCTGGCGGGTCGGACGTGACGCGCCGCTGGATGGGGACGAAAAGGAGGGCGGAGGTGGAAACGTGACGAAGGGGAGGCTAGAGTGCTACAGAAAAGGGTGTCTGTACGTGTGTGTGTGGGCGTGAGTCCGGGAATGGCGTGGGCGGCGTAGGTGTCAGGCTAAGAGCGATGGTATGACAGGGAAGGGTAGAGAGGACTGTGTGGGTGGGTGTGGGTGTGGGTGTGGCGGGGTGTGTGTGTGTGTGTGTGTGTGTGTGTGTGTGTGTGTGTGTGTGGTGGTGGTGTGGTGAGAGTAAAGAGGTTTATGGTTGGGAAAAGGGAGGTGGTGGGACAGTTATATAGTTTGTGTGTTAGGGTGTTCGCTCTCTTTATTTACGTCTCTCTCTCTCTCTCTCTCTCTCTCTCTCCTCTCCTTCTCTCCTCTCTCTCTCTCTCTCTCTCTCTCTCTCTTCTCTCTCTCTCTCTCTCTCTCTCTCTCTCTCTCTCTCTCTCTTCTCTCTCTCTTCTCTTTCTCTTCTCTCTCTCTCTCTCTCTCTCTCTCTCTCTCTCCTCTCTCCTTCTCTCTCTCTCTCTCTCTCTCTCTCTTCTCTCTCTCTCTCTCTCTCCTCTCTCTCTCTCTCTCTCTCTCTCTCTCTCTCTCTCTCTCTCTCTCTCTCCTCTCTCTCTCTCTCTCTCTCTCTCTTCTCTCTCCTCTCTCTCTCTCTCTCTCTCTCTCTCTCTCTCGTGTGGTTTCGAATAACAGAAAGAGAGGTAAATAAAATCAAACAAAATACAGATCTAATTCACCGCCGAGTTGGAAAAGGAAATTCGAAGAAAACATAATTCAGGACTTGAAAAAGGATCATTGAAAGCTTCGTAAAAAGAAAGAAAAAAACCAAACAAATCAACTTCAAACGTTATCACAAACTTTTTTCTTTAAACACTTTGCTTCGATAAACTATATATTAACTCCCATAACTTTTTTTTTCACCTTCTTACAAAGTTTGAGAGGTTGGACCCGTGCAATCGAGTCTCGTATTTCACGTTATTTTTTAAGCTTAGTGTTTGAAGGTTAATTTTGTAAAGGAATAAATACATTTTTGACATTTTTATTTATATATATTTTTTCTTATTCGAGACGGCATAAAAAAATAGGAGTTAAAAATCGTCTGTCCTTAATTAAACTTGGGAGTGAGGAAGGAGCGTAGGGAAGGGAGGGAAGAGCAAGACAAAGTGGGTACAGGTTCTACAGGAAAGATATATAACTGGTTGCTCGGCCCATGGAGACTTATAAAAGGAGATGAAATGGGGAAGGGAAAGGAGAAAAGCAAGTGGCACAATCAGAAAAATATTGATGTAGTGGTAGTGGTAGTAGTAGTAGGAGTAGTAGTAGGAGTAGTAGGAGTAGTGTAGGGGGTAGGGAGTAGGGAAATAGTGAGGCGTTTTGTAAGGGGGAGGAGTTTGTAGGAGTAGTAGGATAGTAGTTTGGGGGGGGGAGTAGTAGTAGTAAATAGTAGGAGTAGTAGGAGTAGTTAGGAGTAGTAGTAGTAGGGGATAGTTTTAGGAGTAGTAGTAGTAGGAGTAGTAGTATTTGTGTAGTAGTAGTAGTAGTGTTGTAGTAGTATTTGTAGGAGTAGTAGTAGTAGTAGTAGGGGGTAGTAGGGGGAAATAGTTTAAAAAGGAGTAGTAGGAGTAGTAGTAGGAGTAAATTGGGAGTAGTAGGGTAGGGAGTTTTGTAAAAAAGGGGTAGTAGGATAGTATATTTGGGTTTGTAGTATAGTAGTAGTAGAAAAAAAATAGTAGTGTGAGTTTGTATTATTTGGAAATAGTAGTAGGGGTAGTAAGGGGGTAGGGAATAGGATTTTAGGAAATAGTAGAGGATAGTGGTTTGTAGTAGTTTGGGAGTGAGTAGTAGTAGTAGGGAGTTAAATAGTAGTAGGTTTGTAGTTTAGTCGTAGTAGTTTGTGTAGTAGTTAAGTAGGGTAAGTAGTAGTAGTTTGTAGGGGGTGTAAGGGGGTTTGTAATAGGGGTAGTAGGAGTAGTAGTAGGAGTAGTGGGAGTAGTAATGGTAGTAGTAGTAAAAGGAGTAAATAGGAGTAGTAGAGTAGTAGTAGGGAGAGGGGGAAATAGGAGTAGTAGTAAAAGTAGTGGTTAGTAGTAAATAGGGGGGTAGTAGGAGTTAGTTAAATTAGGGAGGAGTAGTAGGGGTATTTGGAGAGTTAGTTAGTAGGATAACAAAGGAATACAAAGGGAAAAAAAGGGGAAAAACAAACAGGGAACGGGCCGGGGTAGGGCCACAAGATTTTCTTTAAATATACTTTCACAAAATAGATAATAAGAAGAAAAGGTAAAAGTAGAAGGGGTCCTTTTCCCCCCCCCCACCCCACCCCCCCCCCCCCCCGAAAATTTGGGCCGGGAAAAAAAGTGATACCATGGGAAAATAGAAAAAAATGCATGGAATTTTTTGAGGAAAGTTGAAAGCTGTAATTTTGGCTAAACTACCCACTATTTTTGGGGGTAGTTTTGTGCTTGTAGATAGGTTCATGTTTTGTGGTTTTGATGGTGTGAAAAACATTTTGGAGGGGTTTTAAGGGTTTGGGGCGGGGAGCCCTTTCCTGGCGCTTTTTTTTGGGAGGGCAGCAGTCAATCAGGGCCCCCGCTCCGTTCAATCCACTGGGGGGGATTTTGTTTACTTTCCAAATTTGGAAAGCCCTCACTTTAATGGGCCCCCGCAACCAAATGGGGCCCCGGGGACCTAAATTCCCGATGGTGGTCACTAACTGTCAGGACCCTAACTTTTAACCAAAAGGGCCCCTCACAGGTCGGGGAGTAGTGTGGTAACCCTTAACTCGGGGGTATCTGTGTGTGTTTTGAGGTATGAGGGTATGTTGGTGTAGGCTCAGTGTGGGAAATTCAGGGGGGGTGGGGGGGGCAGCCTTGGCCGGGGGCTTTTTTGGGGGGCAGCAGTCAAACCCGGCCCCAGCTCCGTTTTTAAATTTCCACTTTCGGTTTGGGGGGCACTTTCCCTTTAGGGGACGGGCCCTGGGGATTTTAAGGGCCCCCTGCAAGGGGAGTTGGGCCCCTGGTATAAAAAATCCCGATGGTGGTCAAAACTTTACAGGGGCCCCTTTCTGACCACAGCCCGTCACAAAGGGCAAAAGTTGTAGTAGTGACCGTTTACCCGGGGCTGTCTGAACGTGTGGGAAAGGGGGTGTAGGGGCCGCTCGAAACCCTTTTTCGGGAAAGAGAAATAAGTTTCAGAGGCCCGCGAGTAAATTTTTTATTTCCCAGAAAACAGTGACAACCGGGGATTTGATTTTGAAAAAATTTTTTCGAGGCGACTTTTTAAATGATTCTATTTTATTTTAGTTTCTTTCGTCGGGGGGCAAAACCATTCCATCGTTTACAACAAAGGTTTGTGAAGAAATTTCTTTGGGGTTCGTTCGTTACAAAACCGTTTCCCGCTTTTTTAAAAATCCTTTTTTTCTAGTTGAGCTTGGGGCCCGGTTCTAGGGGTTTAAAAGATTTTCTGGGGCTACGTTCGTAAATCCGTTTTAAGATTTTTAAAAACTTCGATGAGGTCACCCCTTTTTCCTTCGTTTTTTAGTGGGGAAAAAGTTAAGTTCTTTGAGCGATTTTTGACGATTTTTTTCGGGAATCTAGGTATCATTTGGTTTCTCTTCCCCCGTATTTTTTTTAGTTTTTCTAGTCCTTTTTTTATAAGGTGACCGAAAATGGGCCCCACAAATATTTTAGATGGGGGCGAACAAGCGAGTTTAAAAAAAAGGGGGAGTATAAAATTTTTTCAGATTTGAAAAATGAAAGTTCGTCCAATAAAGCCCAAAACCCAAATTTTTTTGAGTTTTTTTCTAAACCTCTATAATTTTTGGTTTTTTCGGTTTGAGATCTTTCGAGATTTTAACGCCTTAAAACTTTTTTTTTCAAACCTTTTTTTTAGGGTTTTTGGGAAAACGTTTATCAAAAAAAAACCTTTTATGAGGGTTTTTATTTCCCTATGTAGTACATTACATTTGTCAAGGTTGAAAATTTTAAATTTCCCTTGGGTTTTTGGGCCATTCTGTTTTGCGTGTTTAAATCGTTTTGGGGAAAGATTTTTGGGGGCGAGATTCTGTAGAGGCTATGTTGTGATTTTCCCTGTCATCAGCCAAAATTTTGATATCCCATGTGATTCCCTTTTGTCAAGGTCATTTATTATAAATTTAAAAAACAGGATAGGGGGCCCCGGGGAAAGATCCTTTTAGGAAAAACCACTATTTAAAACTGGGCCAGTCAAGAATTTCCATTTATTACCACCCCCTTTTTTTACGGATTTACCAATTTAAAAGGGGGCCCCACGGGGAAAAAAAGGGGGGGGGGGGGGGGGGGGAAAATTTTTTTTTTTCCAATTTTGAAAAAAGGGTAAAACCGCAAAGTGTTTTACATTTTAAAAAAACTGTTAAAGGAAATTTTTTGGAAAGTTTAGGGAAAAGGGGGTTTTAAAGGAGGCCTAGGTCTTTGTGTTAAAAAAATTTTGATAAAATTTTGTAAAAGGGAAGGTTATGTTTGTAGAAACGCAAATTTAGGAAAGGAAGGGGAAAAAAAAAAAAGATAAAAAGAATTTTAACAAAAATAATTTATTAGGTGTTTAAAGGGTAAAAACAGGGTAGTTTGCGGAAAGGTTTTTACGGTTTAAAAAAAAGAAAAGGGGGGGAAAAGCAAATAAGGAATGGCCCCAAAAAACCCCATTAAATGGGTTAATGGCCGATTCCCCAAAAAGGGGAAAGGCCCGGTTTCCCTTTTTCAAATTTTTAAGGATTTCCAACAAAAAGGGTTAAAAACGATTTACTTGTGTTAATTACCCATTAAAATAAGGTTTAAGGGCCCAAAAGGGAAATTAATCAAATAGGAAAAGGGCCAAAAACCTCCCAAAAACTTTTTAAAGGAAGGTTGAAAATGGGGCAAGGGAAACCCCCATCTAAAATAGGGGGAATTGGCCCAAGGGAAACCTCCCTCTAAATTTGTTAATGGGGGAAGGAACCTCCCTCTAAAAAAGGTTAATGGCCAAGATACCTCCATCTAAATAGGTTAATGGCCAAGGTACCTCCATCTAAATAGGTTTAAAAAGGCCAAGGTTTCCTCAAATGGAATCCAAAATCCTTAAATAGGTTTCAAGCCCCCAAAATTTTGGGCCCAAAATTTCCCCCATCTAAAAAGGGTTTAAAGGCCAAGGGGGAAACCCCCATTTTAAAAGGTTAATGGCCAAGGGTCCTTTCCCAAATCCTTAAAGGCCAAAAATTAAAAAGGGTTTAAAGGCCAAGGAACCTCCATCTAAATAGGTTTTAATTTGGGCCAAAGGGGGCCTCCCCTAAATAGCTTAATGGGCCCAAAGGAAAACCTTTCCCTTTTAAATAGCTTAAAGGGGGAAGGGAACCTTTCCCTCTAAATAACTTAAAGGGGGCCCAAAGGGAACCTCCCTCTAAAAAGGGTTAAAAGGCCCAAGGGAAACCCCCCTTAAAATAGGGTTAATGGCCAAGGAACCTCCATCTAAATAGCTTAATGGCCAAGGAACCTCCATCTAAATAGCTTAATGGCCAAGGAACCTCCATCTAAATAGGTTAATGGCCAAGGAACCTCCATCTAAATAGCTTAATGGCCCAAAGGAACCCCCCTAAAAAGCTAATGGCCAGGAACCCCCATCTAAAATTAAAGGGCCTTTAAATGGGGCCCAAGGGGAACCCCATTAAATAGGTTTTTGGGGGAAGAAACCCCCCATCTAAATAGCTTTAAATGGCCAAGGGAACCCTCCATTCCCAAATAGGTTAATGGCAAGGAACCTCCATCTAAATGGTTAAATGGGCCAAAGGAACCCAAAACCCTAAATAGGTTAATTTTCAAAAGTACTTCCCTCCTAAAATAGGTTAATGGGGCCAAGGGAACCCCCTCTAAAAAAAATAGGGAATTCCCAAAACTTCCCCAAAAAGGAAAATTAACGGGCCCAAGGAACCCCTCCAAAATTTAAAATTTTGGCAATAGGGCCATAAGGGGTTGGGGGAAAACTTTAAGGCCTAAAGGAACCTTCCAATCCCAAATAATTAATATGGGGAACCCTTTTACCAAAAAGTCTTAAGGGGCCCCCCCCAAAAAGTGGGGAAAAAACCTCCCTCTTTTTATTTCTTTTCTTTTATTTTCTAAAAAGAGGTTAATTAAACCTTTTTATTCCATTTTTGTTCCGGGGCAAAAAAAAAGGTTTTAAGAAAGGGAAAAAAAAACAAGGGAGGTGGGAAAAAGTAAACGGCTGGAAGGGGAATTTAAAAATAAAGGGGTCGTAAGAAAATGAAAAAAAATTTAAAGGCGTAAAAGGGGAGGGGTAAATTGTTGGGGGGTTTGAAAAAAAAAGGTTCCCCGAAGGGGGGTCAAAAAAAAAAGGGCGTAAGGGGGAAAAAAATTAGAAAATCAAGGTTGAAGGGGGAATTAAAATAAATTTCCCCGGGGAAGGTAAAAAAAAGTCGGGGCTGGTTTGGGGAAAAAATTGGGAAAAAAATTTGGTCTTGGGAAGGGGAAGAAAATAAAGGGGCCTTGGGGTTTCTAAATTTTTTTGTTTGGGGTGAAAAAATTTAAGGGAGGTTTTAAAAAAAAAAAATAAAATCTTGGGGGGAAATTTTTTTAAAAAAAAAATCTTTGTTTTAAAAAAAAAAATTTTTTTTGGGGGGAAAAAAATAAAGGTCTGTAAAGATTAAAAAAAAGTAGAAGGGGGAGTAAAGGGTCTGTAAGAGGGGAGGGAAAAATTTTAAGGGAAAAAAAGAGAAAAAAAAGGTTGTAAGGGGAAGGGGACGGGCTTGGAGAAATAAGAAAAAAAAGGTCGTTAAAAAGGGGGGAATTTGAAAAAAAAAAAAAAGGTCTGTAAGGGAGAGATGAGAAAATAAAAAGGTCTGTAAGGGAGAGGATAGAGAAAAATAAAGGTCTGTAAGGGAGAGATTGAGAAAATAAAGGTCTGTAAGGGAGAGATAGAGAAAAAAGTAAAGGTCTGTAAGGGAGAGAAGTCAGAGAGAAGAGAAAATAAAGGTCTGTAAGGGAGAGAGATAAAAAATAAAGGTCTGTAAGGGAAAGATAGAGAAAAAAGTAAAGGTCTGTAAGGGAGAGATGAGAAAATAAAGGTCTGTAAGGGAGAGATAGAGAAAATAAAGGTCTGTAAGGAGAGATAAAAAAAAAGGTTGTAAGGGAGATAGAGAGAAATAAAGGTCTGTAAGGGAGAGATAGAGAAAATAAAGGTCTGTAAGGGAGAGATTGAGAAAATAAAGGTCTGTAAGGGAGAGATTGAGAAAATAAAGGTCTGTAAGGGAGAGATAGAGAAAATAAGGGTCTGTAAGGGAGAGATAGAGAAAATAAAGGTCTGTAAGGGAGAGATTGAGAAAATAAAGGTCTGTAAGGGAGAGATTGAGAAAATAAAGGTCTGTAAGGGAGAGATAGAGAAAAAAGTAAAGGTCTGTAAGGGAAAGATTGAGAAAATAAAGATCTGTAAGGGAGAGAGATAAAAAAAAAGTATATCTTGTTTATCTTTTTTCTATTTATGTGTTCGTATATATATCTTGACTTATTAGTTTTGATAGCTACTATGATGATAATGAAGATGATGTTAATGTTAATGATGATTGCAATAGTAATAACAACAATATTCATGATAGTAATGCAAATAGTAATGAAAAAGACATTGTTATTATTATCATCATTATCATCATCACTATTAATATCATTGCTGCTGTTATTACTAAAAGGAGTACAAGTAAAGTAGAGCAAGTAAAAATAGACAAAGGAAAAAGTACTAGAGCAAAATAAACAAGACAAAGTACTAGAGCAAGTAAACAAGACAAAGTACTAGAGCAAAGTAAAAGAGACAAAGTACTAGAGCAAAGTAAAAGAGACAAAGTACTAGAGTAAAGTAAAAGAGACAAAGTACTAGAGCAAAGTAAAGAGACAAGTACTAGAGTAAGTAAAAGAGACAAAGTACTAGAGCAAAGTAAAAGAGACAAAGTACTAGAGCAAAGTAAAAGAGACAAAGTACTAGAGCAAAGTAAAAGAGACAAAGTACTAGAGTAAAGTAAAAGAGACAAAGTACTAGAGCAAAGTAAAAGAGACAAAGTACTAGAGCAAAGTAAAAGAGACAAAGTACTAGAGCAAAGTAAAAGAGACAAAGTACTAGAGCAAAGTAAAAAGACAAAGTACTAGAGCAAGTAAAAGAGACAAAGTACTAGAGCAAAGTAAAAGAGACAAAGTACTAGAGCAAAGTAAAAGAGACAAAGTACTAGAGCAAAGTAAAAGAGACAAAGTATTATAGCAAGTAAACAAGACAAAGTACTCGAGCAAAGTAAACAAGACAAAGTACTAGAGCAAAGTAAAAGAGACAAAGTACTAGAGCAAAGTAAAGAGAAAGATAGACAAAGTAACTAAGACAAAGTACTAGAGCAGTAAAAGAGACAAAGTACTAGAGTAAAGTAAAAGAGACAAAGTACTAGAGCAAAGTAAAAGAGACAAAGTACTAGAGCAAAGTAAACAAGACAAAGTACTAGAGCAAAGTAAAAGAGACAAAGTACTAGAGCAAAGTAAACAAGACAAAGTACTAGAGCAAGTAAAAGAGACAAAGTACTAGAGTAAAGTAAAAGAGACAAAGTACTAGAGCAAAGTAAAAGAGACAAAGTACTAGAGCAAAGTAAAAGAGACAAAGTACTAGAGCAAAGTAAAAGAGACAAAGATAAAATAAATAAAAAAACAAGATTCGGGAATAAAAAAAAAAACGGATGAAAAGAATGAAAACACGTTAGAGGAAATACAGAAACAGAAACGAAAGAGGAGACGAGAAACATCGGAAAAAAAGTAAAGTAAAGGTGAAGAACCAAAGAGAGAGAGAGAGAGAGAGAGAGAGAGAGAGAGAGAGAGAGAGAGAGGAGAGAGAGAGAGAGAGAGAGAGAGAGAGAGAGAGAGAGAGAGAGAGAGTGATGGAAAGCACGTAAGAGGAGACAAGCAAAGGACAGACGTTGAGGACAAATACAACAAAGGAAAAAGACGAAAGCAGGCACGCACAGACACGCCTTTGGCATCCCTTAGAAAGAGAACGAGAGAGAGAGAGAGAGAGAGAGAGAGAGAGAGAGAGAGAGAGAGAGAGAGAGAGAGAGAGAGAGAGAGAGAGAGAGAGAGAGAGAGAGAGAGAGAGAGAGAGGAGAGAGAGAGAGGAGATGATGTAAGTTGTTTAAATAAAAAAGAAAAAAAAAGAGAGAGAGAGAGAGAGAGAGAGAGAGAGAGAGAGAGAGAGAGAGAGGAGAGAGAGAGAGAGAGAGAGAGAGAGAGAGAAGAGAGAGAGAGAGAGAGAGAGAAGATGTAAGTTGTTTAAATAAAAAAAAGAAAGAGAGAGAGAGAGAGAGAGAGAGAGAGAGAGAGGAGAGAGAGAGAGAGAGGAGAGAGAGAGAGAGAGAGAGAGGAGAGAGAGAGAGAGAGAGAGAGAGTAATTGAATCAAGCCTCCTCAAAGAATACATAACATAGTCAAGGTTTTTCACGGTTCTCAAGGAGGAGGAGGAGGAGGAGGAGGAGGAGGAGGAGGAGGAGGAGGAGGAGGAGGAGATGATGGAGGAGGAGGAGGAGGAGGAGGAGATGGAGGAGAGAGGAGATGGAGGAGGAGGAGGAGATGGAGGAGGAGATGGAGGAGGAGGAGGAGATGATGGAGGAGGAGGAGGAGGAGGAGGAGGAGGAGGAGGAGGAGGAGGAGGAGGAGGAGGATTAAGGACAAGTAGGAATAAAAGAGAAGGAGAAAACGATAAAAAGAATAATATGAGAAGGAAGATAGATGAGATGAAAACATATGAGGAAAAAAGAGAGAGAGAGAGAGAGAGAGAGAGAGAGAGAGAGAGAGAGAGAGAGAGAGAGAGAGGAGAGAGAGAGAGAGAGAGAGAGAGAGAGAGAGAGAGAGAGAGAGAGAGAGAGAGAGGAAAAAAGAGGAAAGGCAACGCGAAGAATAAGAATGAGAGGATGAAGAAAAATGATCAATATAGAAAAAAGCTGAACACTGTGAAAGAGACGAAGAAGAAATATAAAAGAACCTCACGAATAGGAGATAAAAGAGAGAGAGAGAGAGAGAGAGAGAGAGAGAGAGAGAGAGAGAGAGAGAGAGAGAGAGAGAGAGAGAGAGAGAGAGAGAGAGAGAGAGAGAGAGAGAGAGAGAGAGAGAGAGAGAGAGATTAGAGGGAGAAAGATTATAAAGGAGGAACAGGAACTTTAAAAAATGGAGAGGACTAAAGAGAGGAAGCGATAAGGCTGAGGAGGAAATGAAGAGGTTGTTTTTACTTACCCAGGATCAGTAAGCGGCCAGAACACCCTCCAGGAGATAATCTGAAGGTGGTTGTAGCTGAGGTCTCTGTAAGGGCGAGAGAGAGAGAGGAGGTTAAAGGGAGTGAGAGTATACTGTGTGTGAAAGAGAGGAAGAAGAGAGAGGGGTAGAATGTAATCTCTGTAAGGGAGAGAGATAGAGAAAAAAATATAGGTCTGTAAGAGAGATAGAGAAAAAAAATCAAGGTCTGTAAAGGTGAGAGAGAGAAAATGAAGATCTGTGAAGGGAGAAAGATAAAAAAAGGTCTGTAAGAGAGCAACAAATCAAGGTCTGTAAGGGAGAAAGATAAATAAAGGTCTGTAAGGGAGAAAAAAATCAAGGTCTGTAAAGGAGAGAGAGAGAGAAAATGAAGATCTGTAAGGGAGAAAGATAAATAAAAGGTCTGTAAGAGAGAAAAAATCAAGGTCTGTAAGGGAGAGAGAAAAAACACAAAGGTCTGTAAGGGAGAGAAAAAAAAAAAAGGTCTATAAGAGAGAAAAAAAATCAAGGTCTGTAAAGGAGAAAAATATAAAGTTCTGTAAGAGAGAAAAAAAATCAAGGTCTGTAAGGGAGAGAGAGAAAATCAAGGTCTGTAATGGAGAAAAAAAATCAAGGTCTGTACGAGAAGAAAAAAAATCCAAGGTCTGTAAGGGAGAGAGAAAAATAAAGTTCTGTGAAAGAGAATTAACGAGGTACAACAAAAATATGGAAAAGGAATAAAATGGACATAATTACCGGATTTAATGAGATACAATTAAGAGAAAATATGAATGAAAAAGTGACACATAGGGAATAGATGGAAGGGCATAGGCAGGGTTGGCATTGACTAATAAAATAATCAAATGAGTATTGGAAACTATGTATAAAATGGTAGAATCAGCAGGAATTCATCAGTACCAATAAATTAATTCAATGTAAAAGCGTAACTGCAATGCTATATTATTTACGATGATCAACTAATACCCAGGATTGATTTGTAGGGAATGAATTAATTAGCACCGGCAAATATTTCTTTACACACACACACCCATAGACACAGACACACACACCTACACACACACACACACACACACACACACACACACACACACACACACACACACAACACACACAACACAGACACACACACACACACACACACACACACACACACACACACACAACACACACACACACACACAAACACACACAACAACACACACACACACACACACACACCACACACACACACACACACCCACACACACACACACACACACACACACCCACACCCACACATATACGAAAACAAGAGAGAAAAGAGGGAAGAAGGGAAGGAAGAAAGAAAGGAATTGTAACCACTGTGAATAAGGAAGAGGGAAAGGACGGAAAAAAGGGAGAGGGAGAGAGGGAGAAAGCATAGAAGAATATAGAGCAAAAGGGAACAAAGTAACGAAAGATAGGGAAAGGGAGAGAGAGAAAAAGAGAAGCAGCTTTTCTGGAACAATGAATGGAGAAGGAGAGAATGACAATGTTAAATAGTCAGAAAAGATGATAGGAAATAAAAGAGAATGAAATACAATGCGATCAGGTGAAGACAGACTGAACACTAAAGGAATGAGAGAAGGAATGAACAAAGGTATTAAAAATGTCGTTCACATTCAGCCACGTCTCCGAATATAATGGAACACGACGAGAGGGAAAAAATGTGTAGAAATAGAAAAAAAGGGAAATAAAGAATGAGAGAAAGAGAGAGAGAGAGAGAGAGAGAGAGAGAGAGAGAGAGAGAGAGAGAGAGAGAGAGAGAGAGAGAGAGAGAGAGAGAGAGAGAGAGAGAGAGAGAGAGAGAGAGAGAGACAGACAGACAGACAGACAGACAGACAGACAGACAGACAGACAGACAGACAGACAGACAGACAGACAGACAGACAGACAGACAGACAGACAGACAGACAGACAGACAGACAGAGAGAGAGAGAGAGAGAGAGAGAGAGAGAGAGAGACTAGCCAAGGTAACCGTAAAATTCAACATTAAATATCATATAAAAAAAAATCTATACATTATCCCAACTGTCAGGGATTTGTATACTCCACATTAATGACCTAATTAGTATCTGACAACACGTAAAATCCCGGTTTATGTCTTGTTTTCGCCCACGCGATTAATTAATGGAGTTACAGATCTACTTCGGCAAATACTGGATGAAGTGTATAAAAACCGTGACTTGAGAGTAAATTTCTATTGGCGCTCTTCCCTAATTTCCTGCAATTGATAACAACATGACAAAGGCTGCCAATCGGTCACAGAATGAAGGATATACATGTGTGTGTGTGTGTTGTGTGTGTTGTGTGTGTGTGTGTGTGTGTGTGTGTGTGTGTGTGTGTGTGTGTGTGTGTGTGTATGTGTGTGTGTGACTGGCTGACAAAAGGTATTAAATATTGTTTCTATATTTGTTTCCTTCCTCTCTCTCTCTCTCTCTCTCTCTCTCTCTCTCTCTCTCTCTCTCTCTCTCTCTCTCTCTCTCTCTCTCTCTCTCTCTCTCTCTCTCTCTCATACCCTTCCTCTCACATTTTCCGCCGTTTATCTCTCTTCCTTGAATCATTAACATTTGCTGTCATTTTCGTTCACTCTTCCACTCATTTCTCCTCTCCTTATTTTCTAACGTTTCCCCTTTACCCTAGTTTCGCCTGTCCCTCATTCTCTCCTTTGTATTCCCCAAGGCTTCTTATCTCTCTTCGCCCCTCTTTCGCTCTCATCATCATCATTATCCTATCCTCTTACTGACTTAAATGTTGCCTTCTATCTATTAACTCTTAAGAAGTATGCAGTTTAAAGGATGTTACTAATATTTTTTTCACCCAGTTCCAGTATTCTTCCTCTTTTATGCGAGTCCTCCCTTGCACGGCGCCGGTTTTCTGTCTTCTCGCTCATGTAAAGAAAATGGGGAGCGGCTACCTCGGTGGTGTGAATTCCTTTGATAAGGTAAGAGTTTAAGAATGTATTGGATTCTTTGATATAGATAACGTTCGAGGCAGGAAATGAGAGAGAGAGAGAGAGAGGAGGAGAGAGAGAGAGAGAGAGAGAGAGAGAGAGAGAAGAGAGAGAGAAGGAGAGAGAGAGAGAGAGTGAGTATGTGTGTTCAAGTCATTTCCATTATTGAATTTATGCTTCTCCTGCATCACCCTTTCTACCTTTTAAGCTTAATGTTGGTACTCTCCCTGCCTCTCTCTCTCTCTCTCTCTCTCTCTCTCTCTCTCTCTCTCTCCTCTCTCTCTCTCTCTCTCTCTCTCTCTCTCTCTCTCTCTCTCTCTCTCTCTCTCTCTCTCTCTCTCTCTCTCTCTCTCTCTCTCTCTCTCTCTCTCTCTCTCTCTCTCTCTCAAAACGTCGTAAGCTCCAGCAAATGGATCAAACATTTACTCAGCTTGATATCTCGTCCTTACCTTCGATACGACAGCCATTTAGCGGACCCCCCCCACGCACACCACACGCACACCACAACACAACACACACACACACACACACACACACACACACACACACACACAAAACACACACACACACACACACACACACACACACACACACACACACACACACCACACACACACACACACACACCACACACACACACACACACACACATAACACACAATACACACACACGTAGGTTGCACTTACAGGATCTGAAGGCTGTGCAGGCTCCCAAAGGCACCGTCCTCAACCTGCGCCAAAGCAGAGTGGGTGATTGACCTGCCGAAGAGAGAGAGAGAGAGAGAGAGAGAGAGAGAGAGAGAGAGAGAGAGAGAGAGAGAGAGAGAGAGAGAGAGAGAGAGAGAGAGAGAGAGTAGAAGCAAACAGAACGGTCAACTGGGTAATGATTAACCATCAGCTTTAGTACCACAGAGATTTACAGCGACATTATAGTGATGAAGGAGGTAAGTTAGGTAGGCAAGGGTGTGTTTGATATCCCTGAACACACACCCAAGGCATCATAAGACAGTGACTTGGTACAGGTTAAAGTATATGTCACCAGCACGTGGGTTTTGTTGATACACATTTCGTTTCTCTTGAAGGCTACGTTAGAGAGAGAGAGAGAGAGAGAGAGAGAGAGAGAGAGAGAGAGAGAGAGAGAGAGGAGAGAGAGAGAGAGAGAGAGAGGAGGGAGGAGGGAGAGGAGGGAGGAGAGGGAGGGAGGGAGGGAGGGAGGGAGGAGGAGGGAGGAGGAGAGGGAGGAGAGAGAGAGAGAGAGAGAGAGAGAGAGAGAGAGAGAGAGAGAGAGAGAGAGAGAGGAGAGAGAGAGAGAGAGAGAGAGAGAGAGAGAGACGGAGAGAGACGAGAGAGAGAGAGAGAGATAGAGGAGAGACAGGAGAGAGTGAGAAGAGAGGAGAGACGAGGACGGAGAGGAAAGGTTGGTGCTATGAGAAGGAGACGGGACAAGGTAGTGTGAGTAGAATGATTGAGAAGTGTGTGGAAAGAGAGAGAAGTATTAGAAGAGACACAGAAGAGCGGTGCCTAGAGAGACCTAGAAGGAGAGAGGAAGAGAGAAGGTTTATATTAGGTACAGAGATGATAAAAATGTGTGATCTGCTGGGTATAAGCGGAAACATGCATTACTGATAATGGTTCACAACCCGAAGAAGCGACTAGTTAGTAGTGTTATGTATATATATAAGTAGATTGCGTGTTATAGGAACATTTGTACTAATAATATTACACCAGACAGGAGTGTGCAGAAGGAGTTCGGCTATGTAACTATTGACAGTGACATGTAGACTAATGGTTAAAGGACCTAACGAATCACTGAAATGTTGATCTGCATGTAGCGTAATATATATTAAGATATGCATTATTAGATAAATTGTCAAAATCGTATATCCTGAGCATGTTAGGAATATGTAGGATAATATACAGGTTTGCTTGTGATGAAACTGTATCTATATGTTGGAGCATGTAGAGAAGGGTCATGGCAGCAGCAAGTACAGGGACACAGGTGAAGAGCGACTCTCCAGGGAAGAGATAACAACGTAAAGGTGATGTTTCCTGCAGCCTTTCCGTGACCTTCAAATTCATCTACAATATATATATAATATATATATATATATATATATATATATATATACTTTACTGTAATATATATTATAGTATATATATATATATATAGTATATATATATATATAGATAGAGGGTTACTGTATATATAGATATATATATATTATTATATATAGATATATATATATAATAATATATATATATATATATACATACAGTAAACCCTCTCTAAATCGAGCCCGTATAATTCAAACTTTGGATAATTCGACCTGTTTCAGGCCAGTTCAAATTCTTCAATAACTTTCCATAATTCGAGCAAGTTTGCATTATCCTTAGCCTTACTAGTGGGAGTCCGAGATCTCCCATGCGGTGCGTGCCGCGACTGCCCAGCGTGATCTGGTGTATGATCATTTATAATTATCGTATAAATACGATAGGCGGAGGAAGAAGGCGGGAGGGGGAGGAGGAAGAAGGGGAGAGGAGGAGGAAGAGGGGGAAGATCGGGAGGGACGAGGAGGAGGAAGGAGAAGAGAGGGGGAGGAGAAGGAAGGAGGTGGGACAAGGAAGGGAGGAGAGGGGGAGAAGAAAGGGAGGAGAGGAAATGGGAGGATGAAGAACAATTTTTTTAAGTATCCTTCGCTTTGTATACAATCCTTCAGAGTCCTTCACGGGGACTCTTCGCTCCTTCATGGATCCTACAGGAGTCATGGGAGGGCATTAGAAGTCCCATAGGATTGCTATAGTATTCCTAGGTTTTTATAAGTACTTTGACAATCGGATGGGTGGCTCAAATAGGGATTAATAATAATAATACTTATACTGAAAATACTAATACTGATCATTGTATTGAAGTAATGATTAATCTAGAATTGCCTATCATATTTTTATGTCTTGTAGTAAGTTTTGTCTAATTTGTGGTTTTTAAGGAATATCTGGAAGTATCATGTCCTTGTGAATTGGCTGAAATAGGGACTTCTAATCGTTGTAACTGAAAACTGACTCCAGATTCGTATTCAGCATGGCCTAAAACTGCAAGGAACAAATTTTCAAACAAATCTATTTAAAAAAAAAATATTGCAAATTTTGCAAGGGGTATGCCTTGATTGTTTTGTGAAAATCACGTTTTTTTCAATAAATAAAAAACTATGGCAAATAAGTGCAACATGAATAGAGAAGTGAATATGAAGTATATCAAGGGCTATCATATGGCGTAAAGCAAAAAAATATTGATTGGTAAATAGCCGACAAAATAGCATATTCGTACATTTATACAAAATAAAAAAATTTTCTCGACAACCATGAGGTGTTTTGACAAACCGATTACTGCATCATGTAGAACATTTCAAGTTGAAACTTTGCTACTTGGATAAGTTTTCTGCGTACGACTCAAAGTTTTGCGGCAAAATAACAAAAACTTTGATCGTCGTCAATTTTGGAATATTTTTGAGCAGCCAGAAATCTGAAAATATTTTTTTCGATAGATAATTGGAAATGCCGGGGATACAATTGTAGATCCATCCATTTACAATAACTTTTGATGGGTAAGTGTTGCTGTGTGAGAAGCAAGTTTTGAGCTGAACGCGTTATAGTAAATATATAAGTTTATAATTCAGATACCGTTCAGGATAGGTCAGTGTTATGCAGAGACCAGTGTTGCCACCTCAGTGTAGGGGGAAGGATTAACTCTATGATTTCCACGCATAGTAATATATCATACTTCGAGTTTAAATCAGTTTTACTTTGAAAATCGCAAGTTAGACAACCTAAGAGAAGAAGAAGAAGAAGGAGAGAGAGAGAGAGAGAGAGAGAGAGAGAGAGAGAGAGAGAGAAGAGAGAAGAGAGAGATAAGAGAGGCGAGAGAGAACGAGATGAGAGAGAGGAGAGAGAGAGAAGAGAGAGAAAGAGAGAGAAACGAGTGTCAGGTATCAGGTTGTTATTGGGTACTGGACAGGCACGGAAGGGGAGGAGTTGAATTGGCACAGGGAGGGGATAGGAACGGGGGGGGGGAGGTGGGGGGTTGGACAGGCAGGGGGGGGGATGAACATAGGGGGGAACAATTAATGAAGGTCGCACGAGTAGAATGACAAATTTCATTAGGAGACTCATGGACCAAGAGCAAATTCGAAAACTGCTAATGAAGGGCTAATTAGGGTTAATACACTCTCTAATACTGGGCCACAGGTATGTTTGCTGATCGAAGCTTTGTGTCCCCGGTACTGTGGCGTTTCATACTGGTACTTGAAGGGTAGGAAGAGCCAGAAGCACAAGAAGAAGCCTTATGGTAAAGATAGATTCCTTTGCTAAGTGTAGCCCGTCAGCGTGGCAAGGTTGGTAGAGACGCGAGTTCGCAATGTGCAGCGTCCCTGTGCATTCGGTCAGCGGTTCGAGTCCGCCTAGTTTGTGCTGACGTGGCGGCGCTTTGTATAGTCAATAACCTTGTAGTTGGTACTTGCAAAGTGTCTAGATAGGATAAAAATCTTATCTTATCTTGCTATGTGTATAACTGTAGTAGAACAAGGCGTCTCAGAACCCTCGATTTTCTCTCATCGTTCCCTTCGTAAAATTAAGTTAAGCATTTATCACCTCCATCAACGCCTCATCACTTATTCAAATCTGTACCTTTATTCAATGGTGGATCTCTTCTGACCATTTTATTTTGTGTTACCGTGATTTTTTTATCCTCGGAAGGTATTTTGTGTGTTTTAGACCGTTATTGTTCGTGAGTAGCTATTGTCAGCTTTTTATGAAGAATCTATCAACTTTATCAATGCCTCGTCACTTATTCAAATTTCTACCTTTTTCAATGTTGTATGTCTTGTTGCTATTTTATTTTGTGTTATTGTGATTTTTCCCCCCTCGAAAGGTATATTAAGTGTGTTTTCGTTATTGTTAGTGAGTATTGTCAGTTTTTATGAAGAGTTTATGTAGCGTTAGCGTGGATGCCCCATTAACCCCTTCACGCCTAGATCTTTCCTTTGCTTTAAAAAATCGTCTGTTGTTAACCACAAAATAACGAAAAGTAACTAAATAAACCAAATCAGTGAGTCGCCAAGGATTCTAAGCAGGTCATAGCTATATAATATTGCTTATAGTCACTAAAAATCGTCTAATGGTACACAAATTACAATGGAAATTACGATCTGGGCCTCAAGGGGTTAAGGGTGTCGTGACTAGGTGAGGTGAGCCAAGCAGCGCGCCTCAGGGAATCTTGCGTCTGTCTGCCACTAGCTTGCACGCCATGACGAAGACATCTCTGGACTGAGCACGCATGGAAATCTTAGAAACTCCTGGGAGGGTACAGGTAAATGACGTTGCCTGGAAACCACATCGACTTTAAGGCTTATGAATAATGAAAACGAGAATTATACCCATCATCACAGCTCCGTCCATTTGTAAAGAAAACACACGTGATGTTTTATGGATCTTGACAGGAATAATATGGACAGACAGACCAATAGACACACATTAATTTATTTACTCCCTGATAAGAAATTAAATCCATTAGGGTCTTGAGGTACAGAAACAGCGAATAAGAAAGCAAAATAATGTTTTGTGGAGAGAGAGAGAGAGAGAGAGAGAGAGAGAGAGAGAGAGAGAGAGAGAGAGAGAGAGAGAGAGAGAGAGAGAGAGAGAGAGAGAGAGTGTGTGTGTGTATGTGTGTGTGTGTGTGTTTTAAACTGAAAAGCCTTATCGCCCTTCACACACTTCGGGTGCGTAGGAAGCATACCCGGGACCAAGTTTGTGCTACTGAGGGAACGGGAAGGGTGGCGGAAGAGAGGACGAGCAGGGAAGCGGAGGAACAGGGTGATGGAGGGAGGGAAGGAGGGAAGAGAGGTGTGTATCCGACAGCTACAGACGATCACTACTCTCTCTCTCTACTCACTCTCTCACTTTCCTTCTACTATCTGTCTTTCCGTCTCGACCAGCTCTCTCAAAAAATCCTTCCTGGCCACTTCCTTTCCGCCCTCCCCTTCCTCTCTCATTCCCTCTATTTTGTATCCTCTGCCTTTTATCTCGCCCTTCCCCTTCTTTTTTCTTCAACCTCTTCCTGTCCACATCCTTTCCTTCCTTCCCTTGCTTCCTCTCTCATTCCCTCTATTTTGTTTCCTCTGCCCTTGTATCTCCCATCTCCCCCTGCGCTTTTCTCTTCTACCTCCTTTTCCTCTCCACTCCGGTTTGCCTCAAGCCGCTCATCAGCAATCAGCAACCCTTGAACTAAACTTTCTCGCCAGCCAAGAAGTTGTGTTTTGTTTGTGCTTCCCGTATTATTTTCTCAGGTTAAGATGTATTTATTTTAATGAGTTATATTAGACGAGTTATTATAGTTAGTTGAGTTGAGTTATTATAGAGAATTGGTTATTTTTTCCATATGTTTGTGTAGTTATGATGTGTATAGGTTGTAGTGCAGTCATAGTTGTAAGTCTGAAAACTCTGAATCATTATTATTTTTTTCTGTTTGATAATGAGATAATGATGATAATGATGATAATGATGATAATGTAAACGTAAAGGATCATGTTATTCCTTCTTCAGGTATAGGATAGTGGGCCTCGGGAACCCCTTTCGTCATGTTGAGGGAGGTCAAGGGTGGTTGGTGATGTAATAGTTATCATTATTATTATTACTATTATCATTATTATTTTT
>JACEEZ010016852.1:610000-622500 GCA_016584305.1 Chionoecetes opilio
TTTAGCGGAATTGTCTCTATGGTGAGATTATAAAGGGTAGAGAAGGACCTTATATGATTGGAGGAAGATGACACTCAATTCTGAAGGAGGCGCAGGAGGGGTGGAGTTGGATTCTGAAGCAGCACTAAAGTCATTTGGCGCAATTGTCTCTGTGTTGAGATTATAAAGGACGGAGAAGGAGCTTATATGAGTGATGGAAGATGACAATTAGTTCTGAAGGAGGGGCTGTAGTGCGTAGGGGGGAGGGGGGTTGTGCTGTGTCCTTGACTGCTGCAGAAGGGGGGAAGGAAGGAAGGAAGGAAGGAAGGAAGGAAGGAAGGAAGGAAGAAAGGAAGAAAGGAAGAAAGGAAGAAAGGAAGAAAGAAAGGAAGAAAGGAAGAAAGAAAGAAAGAAAGAAAGAAAGGAAGAAAGAAAGAAAGGAAGAAAGGAAGAAAGGAAGAAAGAAAGAAAGAAAGAAAGAAAGAAAGAAAGAAAGAAGCACACACGCGGGCTGTTTGTGATCTTATGTTATTACATCCCGAAAGTCAAACTAAACTCTTACCTCCTCATCTCCTTTCCCTCATCTCGCATCATTTATTAATCCGTCATCTCGTTGTGCCTCCCATCCATTCACCTCTCAGGAGGTTCTCACGTTCAAAAGGGCAATCATTTTTACAGTGATCAGGTTAAAAGACGACCCTCATATTTTCGCGTTATTCCTTTTTGTATGACATTTTTGACATTTTGTAGTGAATCAGGCTGAGAGATGGCCATTTAAAAAAACTTAATTCCTTTTTTTTTTTTTTACATCATCTTGCACGTGACTTTGCAATAATTTAGTTTGTTTCCATGATCCTTCTTTATGTCTAAGCCTTGGTATATAACTCTTCATAAGCTTTTCTATTATCACGTATATCAGAATGTCTAAGCCTTGGTATATAACTCTTCTTAAGCTTTTCTATTATCACGTATATCAGAATGTCTAAGCCTTGGTATATAACTCTTCATAAGCTTTTCTATTATCACGTATATCAGAATGTCTAACCCGTGGTGTATAACTCTTCATAAGCTTTTCTATTATCACGTATATCAGAATGTCTAAGCCTTGGTGTATAACTCTTCATAAGCTTTTCTATTATCACGTATATCAGAATGTCTAACCCGTGGTGTATAACTCTTCATAAGCTTTTCTATTATCACGTATATCAGAATGTCTAAGCCTTGGTATATAACTCTTCATAAGCTTTTCTATTATCACGTATATCAGAATGTCTAAGCCTTGGTATATAACTCTTCATAAGCTTTTCTATTATCACGTATATCAGAATGTCTAAGCCTTGGTATATAACTCTTCATAAGCTTTTCTATTATCACGTATATCAGAATGTCTAAGCCTTGGTGTATAACTCTTCATAAGCTTTTCTATTATCACGTATATCAGAATGTCTAAGCCTTGGTATAACTCTTCATAAGCTTTTCTATTATCACGTATATCAGAATGTCTAAGCCTTGGTGTATAACTCTTCATAAGCTTTTCTATTATCACGTATATCAGAATGTCTAAGCCTTGGTGTATAACTCTTCATAAGCTTTTCTATTATCACGTATATCAGAATGTCTAAGCCTTGGTATATAACTCTTCATAAGCTTTTCTATTATCACGTATATCAGAATGTCTAAGCCTTGGTGTATAACTCTTCATAAGCTTTTCTATTGTCACGTATATCAGAATGTCTAAGCCTTGGTATATAACTCTTCATAAGCTTTTCTATTATCACGTATATCAGAATGTCTAAGCCTTGGTATATAACTCTTCATAAGCTTTTCTATTATCACGTATATCAGAATGTCTAAGCCTGTTATAACTCTTCATAAGCTTTCTATTTCACGTATATCAGAATGTCTAAGCCTGGATAACTCTTCATAAGCTTTTTATTATCACGTATATCAGAATTCTAACCTTGGTTAACTCTTCTAGCTTTTCATATCAGTATCACCTAACCTTGGTTCTGATGTCAACCCACGTCTTCATGCTATTCATCACGTATATCATGTCTAAGCCTTGGTATTACTCTTCACTTCATTTCACGTATTCAACCGTCTAACCTATGTTAACACGTACTTCAAAGCTATGTCATCAACAACATCACCATACCCATAGCATTCTATATCACGTACACAACCACACACCACATCTACACACACACACAGCTACACACACAACACCACCACCACAACCTCACACACACGTCATCAACATCTACACTGTATCGTAAGCATCATTCACAGCCCCACACGTCAAACACCACACACACACACACACACACACACACACACACACACACCACAACACACACACACACACACACACACCACACACAACACACCACACACACACACACACACACACACCACACACCACACACCACACACACACACACACACACACCCCCACACACCACACACACCACACACACCACACACACACACACACACACACACACACACACACACACACACACCACACACACACACACACACCCCACACACACACACACACACACACCACACACAACACACACACCACACACCCACACACACACACACAACCAACACCCACACACCACCACACACACACACCACACCACACACACACACACACACACACCACACACACACACACACCCCACACACACACACACACACACACACACACACACACACACACACACACACACACACACACACACACACACACACACACAACACACACACACACACACCACACACACACACACACACAACACACACACACACACACACACACACAACACACACACACACACACACACACACACACACACACACACACACACCACACACAACACACACACACACACACACACACACACACACCACACACACACACCACACACACACACACACACACACACACACCACACACACACACACACAACACACACCCACACACACACACACCACACACACACACACAACACACACACACACACACCAACACACAACCACACACACACACACACACACACACACACACACACACACACACACAACACACACACACACACACACACACACACACACACACACACACACACACACACACACACACACCACACACAACAAACACCACACACACACCACACACACACACACACACACACACACACACACACACACACACACACACACACACATCCCCCCTCTCCTGTTCCGTGCTCCTTTCCCTCATCACATCTCTACACGTCTCCCCTTCCTTTCCCTCTTCCCTCCTCTCTCTCCTCCTCTTTCACACACAAATTCCTGTCCCGGAAAACATAAGTGGATTCAGATTACTTTATGGATGCACGGAGCAAGCAAGCACGCCACGCGGGGGCTTACCGGCACCCAGGGGAACCACCCAACACCTGCCTGGCCTTCCTGCACGCGGCTCACGTCTCACACACGAACAGAAAATGCAAATGTGAACCTCTTAAACCGTATTAAGTATTGAAACTAATTTAAGAGGAATTTAGTTAGGAGGAGGAAGAAGAGGATCTGGTTCTCCCGCCCACACCATTCCTTCCTGTGCCTTCTGCCCTTTTATCCCCATCAAGACAATTCCTGGATCCTTGGCACGTCTCTCATCGACCTTCATCTTTCGAGAGATTTTCCTGCAGTGAGTGAGATTTTATTTTCTCTCATATTTCACTTGTTTTGCACCCCCCCCCCCACCGTTACCTTGCCGCCATCCATCCCCATTCCCTTAACGCTGCCTCCTTAGCCTCTTATCCCGTTTTTACCCCCATGACTGCTTATCAGACTTGAGATAAAATACTGAAAATGCGGAAGAATCTCCTTTATTGGCAGGCATGATTTATGGAGAGGAGGTTGCGGGTCGTTTACTGCCCAATCGGAAAGCTGCGGGATGGGCCAGATAGTGGGAGGGACCGGTCTTTGCTGAGTCTTGCATAGTTCAAGGGCAGAGTGGTGTGAACGAACTGAAGGTGGTCATTGCTTTGTTTGATATTTAGTACGTCTTCTGACCTACGTCTTTGTGTGTGTGTGTGTGGGGTGGGTAATGAGGTCTTTTAATTTTATTCTTTGTGCTTTTTTTGTGTCCATATATGTCTATAGGTATATGAGATAGGTATATGTGAATTTATTTGTCCAATGTCATGATGCGGGGATATAAAAAGCAAAAAACTCTATAAATCGGTTAGAATTGAAGATTTTTTTTATTTTTTATTATTTTTATTATCGGGCCTCCAGCAGGGGAGGACCACGGGCTAGCTTGAGCCCGTCAGGGACATGCTTTTGAAAAAAGAGAGGAGAGTGTTCGTGCTGCTGGCGTGCGGCACGAGGACTGGCTTGTCCATGCTGACTTGGAGTGCGGGGTAGAAAGGGGCACTCGGCAGGATACACTCTCCGTAATTGAAGATAGTTTGACTATGAGAGAGGATATTTCTCTCTCTCTCTCTCTCTCTCTCTCTCTCTCTCTCTCTCTCTCTCTCTCTCTCTCTCTCTCTCTCTCTCTCTCTCTCTCTCTCTCTCTCTCTCTCTCTCTCATGCATGTGCCGTCAGGATATATATGCAGTGAGGACATAGCCCGTGATAGCATTGGCTGACGCAGTGTTTACAATGGTAGTACTTTTAAAGGCCCGCTCTATCCGCCGCCCCTTTACTCCGACGTGGACTAATGCAGGGAGCGGTGCCAAGGAGAAGGGCGGGGCTCGAACACTGGCTCCAATATGATCACCGAGCCAGCTTTTAATCCATAGGGAGTCGTCTGTCTGTTTAAATATATGTTGTTATTCCTATGTCTCTGTGTCTGTAAATCTATCTCTTATTTCTGTTTTTTATCAGCTTTTAATCCATAGGGAGTCGTCTGTCTGTTTAAATAGCTGTTGTTATTCCTGTCTCTGTGTCTGTAAATTTATCGGTTATTTCTGTTTTTTATGCCTGTATTTTACCTGGTTGCACTTAATTGTCAGTCCAGCCCGTGTTTGCGAATAATTACAGGTATGAGATGATTTAATAGCGTGAGGATTAGTAGGTGTGCAAAGGTGGGTGGAAACCGGGATAGCTTGCTTTAAAGGGAGGAGACTAGGGAGTGATATAGTGTTGGGTTCACGTGGGGAGAATGTATGAGGGAGGGAATGGTTAAAGGCGATAATGTGATAATGGTAATAGTAAAGATAGGTAGTAGAAATATAAATGACAATATAAAGATGATAAGAATGATAATGATGATAATAATGATGATAATAATGATAATAATGATGATAATAATGATGATAATGGTAATAATGATGATAATAATTATGATAATGGTAATAGTAATGGTAATTGTATTCATAAAAATATAAATAATAATAATAATGATAATATTAATAATACAAATAATATTAGAAACTGTAATATAATTTCATGTCTTGTTCCATTCGCAGCAACCAAAGCATCTGAGACCTTCATTAATACCTTTTTAATTATGACTCGCAAATTAATTTCTGTTAGCAAGACGGACTGGAAATGTCACATCACGGGTGATGGGCGTCGCGGCGGGCGTGTAGTGGCAGGCTGGCCGCGCCCTGGGGGACATGAGGGGGCTGGGGGCTATCGTCCGTCACAGCATGAAGCATATAAATATAGAACTAGTATTTTCGGGGTTGTTTTTTTCGCTAGTTGGAATGTTTACAGTGCGATTGGTATGCGATGCGCCCGCTGGTATATCCGTCTGTGGGCGTGGTAGCTGTATGTGGGCGTGGAGGACAGGTGTACCGGGTGGATGTGGGCGCCTTGCAGTAATAGTCATAGTAGTAATAGTCCTTTGCAGTAATAGTAATAGTCTCTAGTAATAGCTGCGATCGATTGCATGTCAGAAATACACTGTTTTTTTTTTTTTTTTTTTTTTTTACTCGAGTCACTGGTTAAAGGCAAAATTAATAATAGGAGTCACAAACAGTCTGCTATGGTGTTATTCCCTATAAAGAAGACAGTAGGAGACTTAAGATAACGTGAATGTTGAAATAACGCGATGCTATTCTATAATTACAAATAGTGAAAGGTGAATAGTGAAAGGGTATAGAGGCACTGAGATCATACTTGACATTATCACAGTTTTTCTTTGATAGTTATGAATTCACAACCTCCGCTTATTGTACATGTGTTTGTTAAAGGTTAAAATGAGAACTTGACACCTAAGGGCTAGAATATACAGTGCTTGTAACCATGCGAATTACTGTATACGATTTACGATACTTATTCGAATATACGATGAGAGAATCCTACTAAGGAATATCCGTTTATATGAAAATCTGAATGAGTATCAACTATCATGTTATATGCAAGTTTAAGGGCACAGTGTCAACAAAGGTTATTCTTAAACGTAACATACAGTTTGACCTAATACAAGGCTATACCGAATAAGGTCATAAGGCAGTTACATGCATGATTTGAGGCGCCATGGGGAAGGATCTTGAGCACTGTTATAACGAAGAAAAAATACGAAGGCAGGAAAATTTTTAAAGGAAAGGCGTTGTGGAAGTTGTTTTGGTTTGTTTACGTTTGAGTCTACATTATAGCGCCTGTAGGTATATTTTTTTAATGGTGAAAAGTAAGGAAAGTCGTAGATACCTTGCAGTCTATTTTTTTCTGTTTTTACTCTACATAATATTAACCCATTGAGGCCCAGAACGTATTTTCCATTGTAATTTGGGTACCATTTGACGATTTTTAGTGATTATAAGCAATGTTTTTTAATATATTTTTTTAGTATTTGTCGCGAACTAATTTGGGTTTTTATTGATTACATTTCTATTTTATGGCTAAAAAAAACAGAAAATTTTTAATATAGCAAAGGAAAGATCTGGGCGTGAAGGGGTTAAGACACTGTACTTACGACGCTATGGCTGAATTTGTTTTTGTTTTTGTTGTTTTGTGAATGTTGGGTTACTGTGTGTTATGTGTTATGTTGTATAGATGAATGGTGAATAACCAAGCTACCTCTGCGTAATACCGTGTTTCGTGTGTACCGAGATTTTCTATTCCATTGCATCGAAACTTTTTGCACTCCACTCAGATGAAAGGTTTTTTCCCTCGACGTGCCGTTATTATTTTCCATGGGTAATTCAGGTAGATTTGTGTGGGGTGTGTGGGGGTGTGGTGGTCGTGTTGTGTGTGTCTGTGTTGTCTGTGTGTGGTGTGTGTGTGTGTGGTTTTTGTGTGTGTGTTTGTGTGATGTAAAATGCGGTTAGGTGGAAACGTGTAAAACAAAAAAAACATTAATTGAAAAGGGGAAAATCTAAGCCACAACCCCACCACACCACACACCACACACCACACCCCCCACACACACACACCCACACACACACACACACCCCACCACACACACACAACAAACACACACACCAAAACACACACACACACACAACAAAAAACCTTGAGTATACCCTTATCGGGGGAGAGAGAAGAGAGAGAGAGAGGAGAGAGGAGAGAGAGATAGAGAGACTGACAAAAGCAAATTTGAAGGTGGGGACAGGAAAAAAAACACAACAAGAAAGTTTAGAAATTTGTTGATTGGAAGAGATGAAAGACAAAAAAACGGAACGGGGTATTTATTGCCATGTTTGTGGGTTCCCATTTGTAAACTATGTTTCTCTCTCTCTCTCTCTTTCCTCTCTCTCTCTTCTTCTCTCCTCTCTCTTCTCTCTCCTCTCTTCCCCTCTCTCCTCTCTCTCTCTCCTCTCTCTCTTTTCTCTCTTTTCCCCTCTCTTAATCAAGCTCGGGGTTACATTTCCCCCAATCAACGAATAGAACCGTCGGATTTACTTATATGGGGTTTTTTGTTCTCTCTCCCCACTCCTCTCTCTCTCTCTCTTCTCTCTCTTCTCTCTCTCTCCTCTCTCTCTCCCCTCTCCTCTCTCTCTCTCTTCTCTCCCTCTCCCTCCCTTCCCACCCCCAACAAATTGAAAAAATAATCCCTTCGAAAAACCAAAAACCCATAAAATATTTCTACACTTCACTCTACTGCTACTACTACTACTATACTACTTTACTACTACTGCTACTACACTGCTCTACTCTACTACTACTATACTACTACTACTTATACTACTACTACTACTACTAACTACTACTACTATACTACTAAACTACTACTACTACTACTACTACTACTACTAATACTAAATACTACTACTACTCTACTACTACTGCTGCTACCCCTAATTCTACTAGTATAATAGGAAAAGGATAAGAATAATAACGCAAATCATAATCATTCTGTCTTTGAGAGAGAGAGGAGAGAGAGAGAGAAGGGGGAAAAGAGAAGAAGAGAGAGGGGGGAGGAGAGGGGAGAGGGGAGAAGAGAGGAGAGAGGGAAAAAAGAGAGAGAAAAGAAGAGAGGAAAGGGGGAGAAAAGAGGAGAGAGGAGGAGAGAGAGAGAGAGAGGAAGAAAGAGAAGAGAAAGAAGAGAGAGAGGAGAGAGAGAGAGAGAAAGGAGAGAGGGGAGAGAGGAAGGAGAGAAAAGAGAGAGAAAAAGAAGAGGGGAAAAAGGGGGGGAGAGGACTGAGGGAAAATTTTGGAAAATTTTGAACTTTTAAAAAAAAAAAAAAAAAAAAAAAAGTTTTCCCAAAAAAAAACAAAAAATTAAAAATTTTTTTTTGGAAAAATTTTTTTTTGTGAAAAAATATGTTTTTAAAATTTCCATGGCTGACATTTTTTGTTGTTTTTGCAAAAATTTTATTTTTGGAAATTGTGGGAATTTTTTTCCCCTTTTATGAAGGAAAAAATTAAAAAAAATTTTTTTTTTTTTTTCTTTTTTTTATTTTTTTTTTTTTTTCTCTCTCTATCTTCTCCTCTCTTCTCTCCCCTTTTCTTTTTTTCTCTCTCTCCTCTCTTCTCTTCCTCTCTTCCTCCTTCCCCTCTCTCTCCTCTCTCTCTCTCTTCTCCTTTTCTTCCCCTCTCTCTCTCTTTTTCCCTCTCCTCTCTTCTCCCTTTTCCTCTCCCTTTTCTCTCTTTTTCTCTCTTCTCCTCTCTCTCCTTTTTCCCTTTTTCTTTTCCCCCTCTCTCCTCTTTTCCCCCCTTCTCTGCCCCCCCTCTTTCTTAAACTGCAGAAGGGGTGGGTGGTGACTCAATCGGAATATAATCATCACTAGTTATTATTAATGATAGAGTACCGAGACGTTGTGTGCAGGTACGCCTTAATGAGTGTGTAATTATTCATGTCATCAACAGTGCAATCACCAGGTCATCAACAGCATATTTGTTCTTAGTGTTTGTAGTAGGGATGGTGTTTGTAAGGGCTGTAGTGGGAAGGTGTGTTAAGTAGTAAAGGGGGGGGAGGAACAGTAGTAGTAGTAATAAAGGAGTAGGAATGGCTGAAATAGTAGGTAGAAATTGGGGTTGTAATTTTATATATTTTTTTACTGCCATTTTACATGATTTTTTTTTTTTTTTTTTTTTTTTTTCTCTCTTTCTCTCTCTCTCTCCTCTCTCTCTCCTCTCTCTCTCTCTCTCTCTTTTCCCCTCCTCTCTCTCTCTCTTTCCTCTCCTCTCTTTTCTCTCTCTCTCTCTCTCTCTCTCTCTCTCTCTCTCTCTCCCCCTTTTCTCTCTTTCTCTTTCTCTTTTTCCCCCTCTCTTTTTTCTCTCTCTCTCCTCTCTCTCCCCTCCTCTCTCTTTTCTCTCTCTCTTCTCGTCCTGGTGTGGGGGCGCTTTGTATAGTCAAAAACCTTGTAGTTGGTATTGCAAAAATGTCTAGATAGGATCAACTTATCTTATCTTCTCTTTCTCTCTCTCTCTCTCTCTCTCCTCTCTCTCTCTCTCTCTCTCCTCTCTCTCTCTCTCTCTCTCTCTCTCTCTTCCTCTCTCTCTCTCTCTCTCTCTCTCCACTCTTGATCAATAATACAATCAAGACTATTGTTGTCTTCATTATACAAACAAATTTCATCACCATCATTTATCAACGTCATTATATCCATCACTGTCATCACACCTGTTCATTAAGCCTTAGCACAGGTATTATACATGTCTCGTATATACACAAGACCTTCGTGTGACAAGGTAAATACTGGTACGTGTTGTGTTTAACAGTAACAAAGCTGGTGTAATTGTGACTACGCATCGTTATTATTACTGGGCTACTTCATGTAACTGTTACGTAATTGTAGCCCTACTATTGATTTGCTAACACACACGAAAAGGAAATTTACGTAAAGCTCTTCAGTATAAAATCCATCCAAATAATATGAAGGAAGGTATTTTGGTCTGAATTGAGAGTTCGTGAGTAAACTTTGCAATATTCTGCCTGCCTTTCTCTTTCTTTCTCTTTCTTTATCTTCCTCTCTCCCTTCCTCCCTTCCTCCCACAGGATGAAAACTCTTGCGAAGGAAAGAATCTGGAGGATTAGCTCACCTCCTGCCATTAAATATCAGGGTTTTACTTTTAACTTTGTGGGGCAACTTTTAATGCAGCTTTTCCCTCACCTTGTTAATTTCCGCACAATGGCAACTTTATTTTTATGAACGGAAATAGAAATTAAACAGAAAGCTGATCCGAGGTTTTGTATTTGTGTGTGCGGATAAATCTTACAATTCTTCTTTCTATAGTGCCTTTTCTGATGTTAATGAGGGGGGAGAAGGAAGGGGAAGAAGGGGGAGAAGGAAGGGGAAGAGGGGGAGAAGGAAGGGGAAGAGGGGAGAAGGAAGGGGAAGAGGGGGGAGAAGGAAGGGAAGAAGGGGGAGAAGGAAGGGGAAGAGGGGGAGAAGGAAGGGAAGAGGGGGAAGAAGGAAGGGGAAAGAAGGGGGAGAAGGAAGGGGAAGAGGGGGGAGAAGGAAGGGGAAGAAGGGGGAGAAGGAAGGGGAAGAGGGGGGAGGAGAAGGAAGGGAAGAGGGGGGAGAAGGAAGGGGAAGAGGGGGGAGAAGGAAGGGGAAAGGGGGGAGAAGGAAAGGGGAAGAGGGGGAGAAGGGAGGGGAAAGAGGGGAAGAAGGAAGGGGAAGAGGGGGGGAGAAGGAAGGGGAAGAGAGGGGAGAAGGGAGGGGAAGAGGGGGAAGAAGGAAGGGGAAGAAGGGGGAGAAGGAAGGGAAGAGGGGGAAGAAGGAAGGGGAAGAAGGGGGAGAAGGAAGGGGAGGATGGGGAGAATGAAGGGGAAGAGGGGGAAGAAGGAAGGGGAAGAAGGGGGAGAAGGAAGGGGAAGAGGGGGAAGGAAGGGGAAGAGGGGGGAGAGGGGGGCACGTGTACGCTTTACCTTGATATAGCTAATTACATGAAACAGGTAATAACTAACAGTGCCTATAAATACATCAATCAATCACACACACACACACACACACACACACACACACACACACACACACACACACACACACACACACACACACACACACACACACACACACACTACGAGTTCTCCGTAGTGTAGTGGTTAGCACGTTTGGCCCACAACCGAGAAATCCCGGGTTCGATCACCGGGCGGAGCGGAGAAAGATGGGCGGTCTCCTTGTCTCCTACAATAACAAGGAAACCCGAGCCCCTGTCCACCAAGCATTGAATGGGTACCGGGTGTTAGCCGGGGGTTGTGTCCCAACTCCCAGGGCTTGTTGGCTTCGGCTAACAAGCACTAAGGAAACAAAAAAAAAATGCAGATATAGAGACGGGACCATACGAGTGTAGCTCAGGCCCTGTAAAATAAAACTAGGTAAATACAGCGAGGTAATTACACACACACACACACACACACACACACACACACACACACACACACACACACACACACACCACACACACACACACAGGACACACACACAGACACACACACACACACACACACATACACACACACACACACACACACACACACACACACACATTGATCTGCCTCAAGCCACTCATACAACGAACACGCATAAACAATCCACTAAAATAACCTGTTTACATTACCAACACCAACGCACTTTTCTCACCACCACCACCACCACCACCACCACCACCACCACCACCACCAACGCTTTAAAGGGAAGGATGACGAACAGAAGGACAAAGCAAATACTAGGAAGTGTGTACTGCTGTGTCCAAACTGTACTGTCATGCAAGACTTAAATAGCCAAACAAAATAATTATCTTGAGTCTATAGGTCCACGTGTGTGTGTGTGTGTGTGTGTCTGTGTGTGTGTGTGTATATAAACTGGTGTCAGTCAAGAGAGCCATCATGTCAAATAAGAGTCAATAAGGAGAATAAGAAGGGCGGAGAGAGAGAGAGAGAGAGAGAAAGAGAAGAGAGAGAGAGAGAGGAGAGAGAGAGAGAGAGAGAGAGAGAGAGAGAGAGAGAAAAGAGAGAGAGAGAGAGAGAGAGAGAGAGAGAGAGAGAGGAGAGAGAGAGGAGGAGAGAGAGAGAGAGAGAGAGAGAGAGAGAGGAAGCGATAGTGGGGAGAAAAGGGCGGCAAGATGTACGGAGAGGAAAGACGGCGGAGGAAATAGAAAAAAAATTAATGACAGTCAGGGGGAGA